>JAQMYM010004364.1:0-13951 GCA_030014255.1 Parauchenoglanis ngamensis | reverse complement strand
TCACACACACACACACACACACTCACACACTCACACACACACACACACACACACACACTTCTGCTCTGTGTCATTTCTGTTCCTCAGACATGGACTGGATCAGGCTCTTATCTGTAATCATGACCCTTTTATTAAGCCTTTATTCCACAGCACTGCTGAAATCTCCATTCTGATTGGTCAGAAGGTATTGATGAATTTTCCGTAACAGCAGCTCTGACAGTAGTTCCTGCTCCACAGTTTATTATTATTATTATTTTATTATTATTAAGCACATGTTCTACTCTATATGTTTTAGAGGGTTTGTGGTAGCTCAGTGGTTAAGCCGTTGGACTAGTGATCGGAAGGTCGTGAGTTCAAATCCCGCTAAGCTGCCACTCCTGGGCCATTGAGCAAGGCCCTTAACCTTCACTGCTCACTTGTATTAAATAAGATGTATGTAAGTCGCTCTGGATAAGGGCGTCTGCCAAATGATGTAAATGTAAATATGTTCGTGTTTTATATATGTACGTAACACAGATATACACAGACTTGTACGGAAAACTAATACTAAATGGTCGTTTAACAAAGAACAGTATAATCTGTTGACATGGTGGAGTTTTGAACATGCGAGGAAAGGTTTTAACATTTACGGAAGGAGTTTCCGGTGTCAGCGCGTTTTCTACACTGGGACAGTCTTCATATCAGCGGATTTTATGATGTTGTTGTTGCTTGTTTGTTTGTTTTTTGTCTTAGTAATTAATAAAATAAAAGACAGGCTGTTGATGGAATGGATGTTTACAGCTGCTTTAAGGTAAGTGAGAACCAGAACTAACTCCGTACCAAATAATAATTTGTCCATTCTGGGCTACTGTAGCTGTGCAACATGGCAGCTCTGTGGAACCGGACCCGCTCCCTGTGTAGATATAAAGGGCTCATTCTAAGCTTACATAAACACAACGCCTCGTAGTTACGGGTAATTATACACTAATGACAACATATTTATGAATACTGTATTCCATTTATGCTCATAAATCCCTCGAAATCCTACATAGTGGTTCTTTAAAAGTAACTATGACAGGTTAAAGAACAAGTCATTCATTAATAAATTAAGTATTGTAGTCATTTACAAATTGCTATAATATAAGAGGAATAAAACACTTCCTGATGTGATATTATGACAAAAAAAATCAACTTCGTGATTAAGTTACTCTGCTTTGCTACATCACACCACCCTTTTGTTAATTATTTTCCTAAAACAGTACAACCCCAAGTGCATGAAGTTGATTTGCTTGTTGAGGCGATCACAAAGCCACTATGGAAATGCTTCCTCTTAAACAGTTGTTCATTCAGGAAGTAACTGAGTACTTCAGTAAGAACTCGAGTGTTATAAAACCCGTTTCTGGAGAAGCAGCATGTTTCCGCTGTGCAGTGTACGTGTGAGTTTCATATCAGCCTCTTTCGCCTCCTGCTCCGCTTTGATTGCACAGCTGAAAAAGCGAGACCATTTGTGCTACCTGCTATTAGTGTTCAGTGTCCTTATTTTTGTAACATGCTCACATTCTAGGAAATCTATGCTTAAAAAAACTGCAAATTAAATTTGAAAAAGATGTAACGGCATTAAGCTGATGTCGGTGTAAATAGTCACCGTAATAGCTGTTGAAGAGTGTGTGTTCACACTGCAAACTAAACAGGAACAAGCAGAACTTAGGGTTTATTTTCCACTAACTAAAGAAATGAGCTCATTTCTTGTAAATGTGGTCCGCATGTACGTAAACGCACCACCATTTTGACTTTGCATGAATTTATTCAGCAGATATTTTCACTCTAAGCATTTAAGGGTTTTTAAACTCACAGCCATTGTGCACATACCAAAAACATACACCTGAAACTTTTGGTACTCAACTGATGACACAGGGAACAGACTCCCAGCTTTACAGGACATGTACTGCTCTCGGCGCCTGAGGGAAAGCTAACAATGTCACCTCAGACCTTAGTCACTGAGTACGCAAACTGTTTTCCAGATTCCAGTGTTATAGGAGCGTCCAGTCAAGATAAAGAACAATACAGGCTCTCAGGCTGCTGAATAGACTGTCACCCAATTCATACTTATTTTAAATTGCACGGAATTGCTTTCTATCTCTATAGTGAATTTTTTCCCAATTCACTTATATTGTATTTTCTATACTTCTAGACTTCTGTTTTAGTCATGTTTCCTAGGCTGAACTCTGCTTAGGTGTTTGCATGTGTAAACGTGTGTGTGTGTGTGTGTGTGTGTGTGTGTGTGTGTGTGTGTGCATGGTGTCCTGCGATGGTCCGACTTGCCATTCAGGATGAGTTCCTGCCTCGTGTTCAGGACAGGATCAGCATATATGGCAAACCCAGCTCAGGATAAAGCTGAGGATGAATGAATGAATGAATATGTTTTGACATACTGTACAAATGTATTCAAATAAATTTTTCCTCCAGTCTTTTATGATTACTCATGAATGAATAATTATATCCTAATTCTATGCATTGTTTCCAGCTCATGGGGGTTTAAATCATTATAATAGTGATGAATGGCTTGTTTCTTCAGGGTTGTGAACTATAGCGCAACAATAAAGCCAATACAGCAAGGTCATGATGTGACCGTTCAGCTGACCGACTGACACATTTTTTAAAAAAGCAAAGACTTGTCATGCAGAATATTGAATATTGTTCAAGTTCTTTATTTGTCACATACACAATGGTAGTGAAATGTGTTTTTTTGCTGTGCAATCCCCTATTTGTGCAAAATATTTGTAATAAGACATTTTAAGTAGTGCAACAAAGAAATAAAAGAAGAAGGGGAAAAAAGAATGAAGAATAAGTACTATGTAATATGTAAGTAAGTTTATGCAACAAAATTAATAAGTCAATATATATAATGTACTGACTTCCTTCTGTATCTATTAGGTATATATGCACAAGGTATGATTTTAATACTTTAGATATACATATACAGTACTGTATGTTAATCAGAATATGGTGCTTATGTGTATAGGTGCATTTGTACTATAGGTAAATATAAATAAAGATTTGTAAGTGAAGTTCCTGAGAAGTGTCCTTGTTTAGTTCACGGACCGGCCGAGGGAAGAAGCTCTTCCTGAGTCTCTTAGTTTTGGTTCTCAGGCAGCGGGATCTTTTTCCTGACTGCAGAACTGATAACAGGCTGTGATCTGGGTGACTGGTGTCCTTGACTATCCTCCCTGCCCTGGTTCTTCAATGTTCTGCATAGATGTCATGTAGGCTAGGGCACTTTTCGACAGCGCCTTTCGGTCATGCTCCATGGTGACGCCAAACCATACAGTAATGTTACCAGCCAGAAGACTTTCGATGGTGCCTGTGTAGAACGTCCTGAGGACATGAGGGGAAACCCCGAACCTGGACAGGCGGCACAGGAAGTACAGTCGTGTACTGAGTGCCTTAACTGTGATGCTGTGATATAGTTTGTCCATGAGAGGTCCTCAGTGAGCTGAACACCAAGGTATTGAAAGGTTTTTACTCCCTCTGCTGGAGCCCCACTGATTGAGAGTTGAGAGTGGGATCTATTTCCTGGTCTGCGTCCTCATTTGTCTTTTCGAATTCAGAAAGAGGTTGTAGTTTTGGCGCCACGCCAGGTTCTCTGCTTCACATCGGTAGGGTCTCTCATCGTTGTTACTGATCAGGCCCACTACTAATGTGTTTAGTTTAGATTAGTTTAGGGCTGTGGGAGGAAACCGGAGCACCCGGAGGAAACCCATGCATGCACAGGGAGAACAAACTGACCATTGAAGACATTTTTTAAGCTTAAAGCATCTTTGCTTTACAGCATTTCTTTAAATATGTGCCTGAGACTTGTACACAGTGTGCATGGCGCCGTGTAATGGACTGGCCTCACGTCCACAGTGTGTTTCCACCTCACGCGAAGATCCACCCTGACCCTGACCAGTACAAATCGCATACACAGAGTGAAGGAGTCAAGTATCTCCATGTTTCCTTTCCATTCAGATGATTAATAAGGATACTAGCTGCTAGTGTGGATCCCCATGTGCCAGCCCAGATCCTGGTTTATGGAGACTGTTTTCCTTGCAGTTCTTGTATCCCACCGTAAGATGGCGACTGCGAGTCTGTTTGTCTCCTCTCCTTGTGTCCAAACATAAATCTCACGGCTGTGGTGCTGGTATGATTTCTGTAGCAGGCAGGAGAATTAAACCCTCTGCTGCTCACGCTTGAAAACAAACATCTCCAATGAAGCGCACGGGCCAGTTTGGAGATGCTGAATGGATCCCGGTGGAGCTCGAGTCCTGAGCACGACAGGCGGATGTGTGCAGCACAATGGAAACTGATCCTGCGGGATGGACCAGGTTCAGACTGATCTCATGAAGCTTCATGACTGCCTTGTTTTTAGGAATTTCACCAGCATCACTTGATAACACTTCGGGAATGTGTGTTTGGTTTTTTAAATCATTTTTATTTTTGTTTGGATATTGCAAGTTTGCTTCCGAATGAGCCAAAAACCAGTCCTCGCGTTCATTGATTGATCCGAGGCTACATCCGTTAGCTTGAGGAAATTACCCGGGGCCTGCGAGGGATTTATCCGAGACGTAGCCGAGCGAGGAGCGCTGCGTTCCGGCGTCGCTTTAACGCAACACCGCGGATTCGATCCGGCCTGCAAACTCTGGACGCAGATTGCTCGGATTTATCCCATTTAGGGATTCTGTTTTATCTTGTTAGCGGTTTAATCCTCGAAATATCGCACCTGACACACATTTGCAACGATTGTAGGCGTCCTTATTTACTTTTAAATGATTAACAACTCTGTTTGAGCTAGCTAGCTAACACTACTTGCAAACAAAAAACAAACAAACAACGTAGCTACGTTATTGTAACACGACTTTGCGACGGTTTCTTTAACGGGGGCACTTTAGAAATGAACGTGTTAACATTGTTTTGTTTTTTTTTCTTCTCCTTCTGAGTCACCTTGGTTTGTTTACAACATTGCCACTAGTTAGCCGAGGGCAGAGCAGAGCTCAGTGACATTTAACGATTATTATTATTATTTGCTATGAAACACAGTCTTTACCTATTGACTTAAGCATGCACTAATTTAACTTTAAAGCATAAAAAGAAGTAATAACCGTGATTAAAAGCTACTGTGGCCTGTGACACTTTCTAAATTTAAGGCTCACACTTCACACTATGATCATCTAATCACCAAGTCAAATCCGAAAGGAAATGTCAGGCGTGTTCTCCCAAATCTAAAGCTTTACAGTAAATACACAGAAGTACCACCTCCATCTCTGAAGGCTTGGACCGGCACAGATCGCTCAGCTTCATGAACGACAAGATGCACATCCGGACCGGCGTCGTGGCCTGAAGACAGAAGCGCAGCGAGAAACGTGACATCTTTGCCGTGTGAATGAATCCCGAGCGAGGACGAAGCAGGGACGGACAGTCTGCATGAAGAGATGACCACACGCTGAATACAGGTTCTCTACAGAGCTTCGGGAGCTGCGCAGACATGAGCGTCCGACCTCCGACCTCGACTCTGGACAGGTACGGTCCGGCATGATCCGTAGCGCGATGGACGAAATAAGACGAGTGTAGTGTGAGCAGTACAGCGAGTGCCTAGTCGTACCGCTCCTCGGCGTCGGGGACGGAACGGAGATAATGGTCAGGGAAGGACTGTTTGTATTATACCTATGTGGGACGTGTAGAACGTTCGGTGTAGCTATAAATGGATAAAAAGTATGTCGTGTCGGTTGTTAGTAAACGAAGCGTAGTAAGTGTCAGCTTATTGCTGAAAAGTGTCCACTTCATGGATAGGAACTGATCCAAGAGTACTTAAAACTAAAAGCTTACTGTGAGCGACTAATGGAACATTAACACACACACACACACGCGCGCGCACACACACGCGCGCGCACACATACACGCGCGTGCGCACGCACGCACGCACTTTAAGCAGAACGAGAGGTGGAATGTGGAGTTCCTGTGCAGCAGGTCAGTACTCAGAACTGCTCTGTGCTTTTCAGTAAACTCACTGGTTTTTCCACTTCCTTGCTGCAGCGTCTCCGCACATTTGCTGGTTTTCCCCTCGGAGTGTGTTACAATAGGGTGTTTGTTCGACGCAGACTGGATTGTGGCACTGTCACGATAGCGTCTGTCCAACAGAAGTCCCCTTCCCTTTCATCACACATGGCTGAGGATCACACCGTCTCTCTCACACACACACACACACACACACACACACTGTCTGTATGTATGTATGTCTTTATCTCTGTTTCTCCGTCTGTCTGTTCCTCTTTTGTCTTTTTATCTCGTCCATCTCGTGTACCCGCTTCACCTGCACGTCCTGTGAAAGCAAGTCCGCCGCTACAGCACGGACCGGCCCGTCCGTGGAACGACCTCGAGGTCAAAGGTCGTCGTAAACGACACCCTTCACAGAAAGAAGCTACGGTGCGACAGCTGATTGGCGTCAAACGCAGGAATCTAGTCGTGTTTGTGCACCCGTTCACTATGTGTAGGACAAAAAAAAGAAGGATATAAAGCGATGTTTTCTTCCTCTAGGGCCGGGCGACGTGCCGAGGCGATCGAGATGCAGACGATGACGAACGCTGTCAGCACTTTGATGGCGCAATTAGCGAAGAAATATAAAAATGTATTTGTAATTTTAAGTAAAAAAAAATTTCAAAAATTGTAACGTTATACAATATTTCCATGCTATAGATGTGGATTAATGCAGGAAGTGGCGGGTGGTTACAGGAAACTGCTCAGCGCTGAGATGGTGTGACCTTTTCCTGTAACGTTTTATTCCTTTTATACCACAGCGATTTGCAGCTTTTAGTTATTAAACAACGGCGCGTCGTACTTTTTATCCGTTTGTAGTTACGTCTGACGTTGCGGCTTGTCCACAAAGCAGGCTGTCGCTTACGTTTTAGCAGCTGTAAACAGTCGTCCCCTCTCGCGTCTGGTTGTTTTCCTATCGGTTGCTAAGAAACCAAAAAGCCCCGATGACTTTTACTGCATCGAAAAACCTTCTTTTTTTAATGAAAAAAGTGTTACTATAGAAACGCTAACGTATTAGAATGAGCATGCCCTTTTTTCTTTTTTTTTTTTTTTTGACCAATCAGATTTGAGAATCGGGCAGCGCTGTGGTTATAATGTGGTCGACATCATGTCTGTTTTTCTTCAGTATCGCAGACTCTGTATAACAGCTGGCTGATGATGGCGCTTTTTCTTTTCCGATCCTGAATTCCGATGTTTGTTTTTTTTTCCCCCAGCAGCACAAAAATCACACAAAACAGTGAAATCTCTTTATAGGAAATATTTCTAGTTTTTCCAAAAATACATTTCTTTTCCAATTCCAGTCTTTGTGATCCACCGTTTATTTATTTCTTTTGGCCGGGTCATTAGTAATCCTTCATGCCATCTCGTACAGTTCCAGTAATTTCTTTTCGATTTGGCCCCGCCCTGTTTTCCTGCCTGTCTCTCTCTTGTAGCCTCACTGTTCTTTCTCTCTGTCGTTCATGCCTCCTCGTAGTCCGTTTGCTGCGTGGTGAGTTGTCGGATACTCTGCCTCTGCTTATCGATCGAAGGTGCAGGGAGTCGGACTGGAGCGTTTAAGCAGAATTAACGAGTAATGTCCGATCGGCGTGCATTTATTGACCGACTTTCGAGGAACGCGATTCGGGTTTCAACAAGCTCAGGAGTCAAAACCTTACAACGCTTTCCTAACCTGCTGTGTGGAGATAAAAGCAAACGTTGAGGATTTCTGCATGCTGCACAGAAACACTGATTATACAAAAGCTGATAAACGAATCATCTGACTGGGCAACTTGTAGCTTTTCAGTTAACGAGTTTATGATTTGTTCATCCCTGTAATGGCACCGATTTATAAATGTACACCAAATTTTACTTCTGGCTTTGAAACGCGTACAGAGTCGAAGCCGCTGATGAATATTAATAATCTGATCTTTACAGAGGTGACGAATATTTCATAACAATTGGCTGTTCCAAGGATACAAATGAGAAGAAGTGCCCTCTAGTGGTCACAAACTGTTGTCCCCGGTAGCGTCGACTTGCACTAGCGCCGTGTCGATTTCTCCTCTCAGCGCCGTCCTCTATGACCAGGAACGTCCTAAAGTGATCCGGAAACAAGTAACAAATTCGCCAGGAAGCTGTGCCCTTAGGAAACAGGCCATGTTTTGGAAACGGAGCTATTAAAATAACCGACTCGGTCCAGTCTTTTCTGCTCCCTGCACTTTTTCAAATGCCTGCCTCCAAACCAAGCACGGAATGGCTCCGTCTCGTCCCGCCTCGAAAATAATTTTTCCTTTAAACCCTCATTCATTGTTATGTCTTTGCGTTATCGATTTTTCTCTCTCAGCTCGTCCTGCTGCACGTCTCCCTTTATCCCCGCAGCTTATCGGCCGCCGTGCGTCTCCGTAACACTGGTAATGATGCACGTTTCACGTGTTCTCTTTTAAGGTTGAGCAGCTTGACGCTGGGAGACTCGAAGTCTTCTCTCGGCCAGCAGAGAGACTCTCTCTCGGAGTCCGCTTCTGACAGCGCAGGTAACGTCCTACATACAGAACACCAGACAGAAAATTCCAGAAAGACTTATAAGTATAATTATAATCGTTATATTTAATTATAAATATAAAGAATTATATTTCTATGCGAGTAGAAATGACAAATCACTGTGTTTGTTGCTCTACACTGCCAGCACTGTTGTTTATTATTATTATTAGCCTTGATATCTACATCATGATTAAGATGGATTAGAATTAAAGTCATTTTCTGACATCCCGTGATCTCAGGATTATAGCGTGAATATCGCCTTTTTAAATAATCCTCTGCATGTAGGTTTCATCCCGCTGTCGTTCTTTCCAGCTGCAGGCTTGGTGCAGAGATGCGTGATCGTACAGAGGGACAGTCTGGGCTTCGGCTTCACCGTGTGTGGAGAGAGAATTAAACTGGTGCAGAACGTTCGTCCAGGTACCAACACAGACTCTATACACGTGTGTGTGTGTGTTTGTGTGTGTGTTTGTGTGTGTGTTTGTGTGTGTGTATGTGTGTGTGTATGTGTGTGTATGTGTGTGTGTGTGTATGTGTGTGTGTGTGTGTGTATCCGTCCGTTTTTTATAACTCACTCATTCCCCCTCGGTCAGGTGGAGCAGCAGTGAAGGCCGGCGTGCAGGAAGGAGACCGGATCATTAAGGTACATTTGATTGCTGTTTTGCTCTGGAGAACGTGTGACTTGTGCGGCTTTACCTCACACACCGTCTCGTCTGACAGGTCAACGGCTGCTTAGTGTCTTCCATGTCTCATCAGGAAGTCGTGAAGATGATCAAATGTGAGTGTAAAGACATCACACACACACACACTCACACAGGGTTTGGGTTTAAGTGCGTCATGACCTCATGTTTGTCTGCTCTCTCGCTCTCTGTTGTTCACAGCCGGAGCCTACGTGGCGTTGACTCTCCAGGGCCCACCTCCTTCAGTAGCCTCTGTCCCTCTTCAGCCCCTCCCATCCGAGCTCCCGGCCAATCACAGGACGCAGCCAGGGGATGAAGCCACGCCCCCTCCGGCCCCACCCCTGCCTGCTTCAATAATCAGCACGCCATCACAGAGGATCACCGGCCCCAAACCACTACAGGTGTGTGAAAGTGTATCAGTACGTACAGCACCAGTGTCCGGTCTGCTGCCGTTCCACATCCGCGTCGAGGTTTGGCGTGCTGAGATGCTGTCCTGCTCAGCACGGTTGTACAGAGTGGCTATTTGAGTCACCAGAGCCTTTCTGGACGCGTGAGGCAGTCCGCCCAGTGTCCCTGTGAGCTTTCTGCACTAGTCGAAGATATCACACACACGGCATGGATCAATACACACGGAGCCACAGCCCTCTCCGAAAACAGTGGCGTAACGATGTTATCCTGTTAAGATCCCCATAAATCACTTTAACCCAGTTATTTTTCAAGGTAGCTCTTTGTCTTCGTTTAGTTTGTTCGAGAGACCCTAATCACAGATACAGCGCTTCATTTCTACCTGCACTGAGATGTAAACACAGCCGTTGTGGCTGGACATATTCATAAGTGCTTTAAATGCAGGCTTAGTTTTTGGTCACACAGCGCTCACAAGCTGCATTAATGCCCTTCATGCAGCAGTGGAGGTTTAAAGCAGAGCCCGTCCTTGATACTGGCGATTTAAGGATCGGGTGGGGCGATAGAGTACGTTTTCCAGGGCTGGTCATTTGGATTTGTTGCTTACTTGCAGAAAATAATCCATCACAGCTCAGCTAAATGACATTAGATGCTGTATATAATATAATGACGGAAGAGTGTGGTGGTTGTTTTTCCTCTCCCTCTCCTCTCTGTTGCTCATCTGGGTTTTTCTTCTCCCTTTCAGGACCCCGAAGTCCAAAAACACGCCACGCAGATCCTGAGAAAGATGCTGGAACAGGAAGAGGCGGAGCTTCAGGTATAACGAGGTTATTGTGTTCAGATGGCAATCGCGGTGGATTCTATTAAAACGAATCGAATTTAAGTGAGACGCTGTGCAAGCCGTTCACGTCATCCTATGTGCAGGACCTGCTGGAGGAGCAGTCTCGCAACCCCTCGTCCTCCCTGGAAGAGAGGATCGAAAGCGCGAGAAGGCGTGCCAATCAGGTCCGAGTGAAAATGCAGAAGGATCTGGTAAGAGTCGCTGCTCTGGGTGACGCAGGTCTGGGCTGTTGTTTTTTTTGTCTGCTCCGTAAAGTGATGTTTATATAGATTTGCACTAAATGAGTGTCTGAGTCTGGTTTTTTTCTTGCAGGACGGAACACGCTCGGAAACGCCAAGCAACTACGTGACCGCTGGAGAAGGTGTGTGTCTAACCTAACCTGACACAAGTAATTGTTCGTGTGTGTGTGTGTGTGTCCTTCAGCTGGAATCTTCACACTTATTCCTGCTCCTGTAATCATGAACAGCGTCCTGAGCTCGTCCCAGCAGTCGCAGCATTCTTTCACATACGCAGAATTTAGGCTGTTTCGATCAAACCACGGTTTTGTTCGTGTAATGTTTCGGAACACCGCAGTCGCACTCGGCTGCCAATCAAAGTAACCAGTCCGAGACGATCTAAATGAGGTGGTCACGGTTCAGTTCCCGTCCAACTCAAATGCAGTGTAATAGCAATCCAGATAGAGGAAGTGAACCCAAACATTCTGTGTGTTTTGGGTCGCGAACGACGTTTTACGCCAACGAAATGAGAACTGAGCCGAGCGCCTAGAGAACCGCGACGCGCACTAATGTCTTGACGATCAAAACAAGAAAATAAGCCAGTCATTTCTATAACTATCTAGATCGATATGCAGCGCAGCGCCGTGTTCTTTGTTTTCTTCGCACGCTTGGTAAAGGAAGCCTTTTTTTTCTTTCCTCGTTACTGTATTTTTGAAGAACAAATGAAGGAGTCATTTTTGTACGCATTAGTTTTCAAGCCCTGCTGTACTTTTGCTTTTTGAGCAAAGCTGACGAAACAAACAAACGAATCGGACGTATTCATTTATACGACGCCCTGATTCGATCGGATTTCGATTCACGAGCTGAAGCCAATTCACGTTGATTCCGCTTTGATATCGATTCAGTCAGAATGAGATATGAAGTACTGCGTAGCAGGTTTTCGTGTTTGCAGAGAGGTTTAACAAGCTGTTTCGAGCTTCCGTAATCCAAAGTGGTTCCACACGTCGGCTTTGATGTGCGAAGGCGATAGCAGGGAGTTCGCATTCACCTTGGCGAACACTGTGAGGCTTTCCTCTGTGTGTTCGCAGGTCATGAAACGTTAAAAGATCATTGAGAGCGGTTATGCGTAATCATGGTGGAAATGAACCTGGACAGCCATTCGCATGTTAACCCACAACATCGCTCCATAAATATTGAATCGGACAAATTTTAAACGATTAATCGATAAAACTGTATATTTGCACACCCCTATATTTATCGCAGCGGAGCGTTGGCATCCAGTGTGACATGACATGCTGTGTGTCGCCGTTTGTGTGATCAGAAACCCATTGGAGAAGAAATTGAAGTGAAGTGGGAAGCGATTCGAGGCAGAAAGGTGCACGGACCTCAGGCGCTGTAGATGGAGACGTTTCTCTCAGATTCAGCCGGACTACTAGTTCAAACTTGCCCTTGGGGTACATTTCTGCCGCACGTGGTGTGAATACAACGCTGCCTTTCTGTCTCGCTGCCACGCCGCTTGAGGGGTGTATTTGTTTACAACTCGGATCGTGAACAAACCTGTCAGTCGAGACGGTTCAAATTCACTTTGCATGGACTGCTTTTTAATCATCTTGGTTCTGAAAGGGCGTTAAATATTTTTCATGTATCCGTTTGTTCATTTTTGTCTTCTTTATATTTGTCCCATGCAGGGTTTTTTTTATTCTTTTGGATCATCGAGGGCGGACAAACCTTTACAGACGCCGACACTGCGCTTAGTCATTTTTTTTATTAATATACAGGACAGTAGACAGTACAGCGTGAGCGAGTGCAGCTGCGTCTAGACGGTAGCGCGATGTCTTTTGTGTGATTGGTCACCGTAAATCTAGATCCAGATTTCTGTAAAGCTGCTTAGCGTAATGTCTATGGTTCAAAAGAGTAAAAGCTATCTGAGCAAACGTAATTGATTGATCTCTGTGTTTTGCAGGTCGCTTGTCTATAGATGCGGGTGAAGACAATGAAGTAAGTTGGTTGTTGCTGGGGTTTTTTTTCTTTCAAATGTACTTGACGCAAACGCTTGTCCTCTGTCTGTCAGCATCAGCGTAAAAAAAAAAGATGATTGTTATTATAATCTATTAGATATCCTCTACGCTTTTCTAAGCCATGATTTGGATGTTTTTGTGCTGGCGGTTGTTTAGAAAAGTCTATAGATACATATCATGTGTTGTAGAAATGCCTTCAGTTATCATTTCTTCCATCAGTGATGTAGGCAGCGTGAGAGACCGGTTTTATTGGGATAAGTGAATGTTTTTAATGAGCGTGCTTGTCATGTGCTCTCACTCGCCGCCTCTGTTGCAGAGCTGCGAGAGCCCGTTCTCCTCTCCGTCCTCATCGTTCAGGACTCCTCAACACCGCAGACACGGCTCCGGCACGCTCGAATCGGTAACACACACACACATTCCCTTATCTTTTAAAGGAATGTACAGTGTTCCTCATACCACAAATGTGGCCGATCAGCCCTGACATGTTTGGTGACTCACACGTTCTTCTTTGTTCTGGAGATAACGAGAGAGAACTTTGTGGTGTTTTTGACTGCACTGTCACTTTGTGTAATCGCACACACACTGTATTGCGATGACACAGTCTCACTCCGGACTGTGTATACAGTGTCTTGGAAATAACATAAAGTTGACCCTGATTACACTGGGAACATTATTCTGATATTAATTACACAAACATCCTAAACATCTGGACTGGTCTGATTGTAGGCTGGGAAAGCTCATATAATCGGGCCAGAGGAAGAGGATGACGATTATGACGGCTATATGATGAATGAAGTGAGTCCTTCAGTACACTGCATTAGTGTTGTGGGGGTTTTTTGTTTTTTCCCTCAAGCCAATAAAAAGCATTTCTACACATGGCTGTTTCTTTCTCACCTCTCTCTGTCTCTCTCTCTCTGTGTCTCTGTCTCGTGCTCTCTCTCGCTCTATCTCTGTCTCTTTCTGTCTCTCTCTCTCCGAGTGTCTCTCTCTCTCTCTGTGACTCTTTCTCTGTCTTGCGCGCGCTCTCTCTCGCTCTCTCTCTCTGGGTGTCTCTCTCTGTCTCTCTCTCTGAGTCTCTCTCTCTCTCTCTCTCTCTGAGTCTCTCTCTCTCTGTCTCTCGCTCTCTCTGTGACTCTTTCTCTGTCTCGCGCGCGCTCTCTCTCTCTCTCTGGGTGTCTCTCTCTCTGGGTGTCTCTCTCTCTCTCTCTCTCTCTCTCTCTCTGAGTCTCTCTCTCT
>JAQMYM010004363.1:0-13964 GCA_030014255.1 Parauchenoglanis ngamensis | reverse complement strand
CCCCTCCCCCCCTCTCTCTCCCTCAGCCTTATGTAGGACTCCAAATACTGACAGAAAACTAATCAGTGAAAAACATTTTTCACCTTGTCACATCATCTTCACTTCTTTCCCTCTCAGGTGTTCTAGTTTCTGTTCTGATTTGGACTGATTAATATGATTATTATTATTATTATTTTTTCAGTTTCCTGAATGAGAACTAAATTATGATGAATAAAATGATAAGATTAATCTGTGCGTGTGGTAGCAGAGTGCCTGTCAGTCAGACTCCTGTGTATTCATGTTTTTCATGTGCTTTTTCAACACACACACACACACACACACACACACACACACACACGCACGCATGCACAGACATCAAAATTTTTAATTCTGAAGAAAGACAAGATTTGGGAAAAAGTTTCAGATCCTATGATTTGTGCTTCATCGCTAACTTATACAGAGAATAACATACAGACAGAGAGAGACATCAATTTGAAAGCTGTAAAATGCAGAAATTTCTAGAATTTCAATCAAAAATACAGAATATATAAAAGTCCCAAAATTTGATTTTAAAAGTGTTCGGTATGTAAAACTGTCTATAACAGAGACCAGATTTCCAGATTCAGCTCAGCCATCTCACGTAAAACACCTCATTCTGCAACTATTTACATTACTGCAGAGAATTACAGAGAAACCTGAGCGCCGAGAAATTTCTACAAAGAAAAGGAATTCTGTTTATTATTTCCACGATTACAATTTGTTTCTTTATTAAAGAACCACATGCTTTTTATCCTTTTATAGTTGTCACTTACACGTAAGCAGTCGTTCCCTCACAAGCCTCTTTATTATCTTCTTTTGGAGTTAATAAGTAAAAAAAAATCCAGAAGAACTGAGAATGCGTAAACTCCTCTGTCCTGAAGTTCCAGCTTTCCCTCTGAGGGCTATAAAGCTCTGACACTGGCGACTCCTTCCATACGTGAGCCATAAATTACAGTAAACATCACCACATCGACGACTTTTTAAATCTGTTTCAGTCCCTGTGAATGAGCTGTTGCTATAGAAACGATAGCGTGTTAGTCTGCGACGTGCTGATAGTACAGAAAATCAATCACCACTTTAGACATCAGAGTGTACGGGTTATGAGCGACCTTGTCCTCGTCCATGTGATGTTCTATATCACTGCATGCGAATTAAAATAGAAAAACAAATCGTGTTTATGGAGAAGAGGGAGAAAAACAGAAGCAGTGGTGCGTGAGGCCCTGCAGCGAGGCGGTGCAGATTTATCGGCGTTCGGAGTGAGAGATGCTCGTCAGGGATTCGGTGCACGCTGTGGCCGATCTGCCGCCGCCACCGCACAGGGTTAATGTGATTGTAGGAACGGCCGTCAAGGTGACTCATGACCTGTTCCCTGATCCAGAGTACCACTTCCTGTCTCACCAAATCTGCAGGCAGCGTGCACGAGATGCAAACAAAATCACTCAGCAGAACATAACAGTGACGAGATGATCATGAGCCATACACATCGTTCCTCCTGCGTGATATACTGTATCTGTGTGTATTCTTAATATAGCACTGTTTAACATTGCTAGTGATGATATTTACATATTAATTGCATAAAATAGAATTAGGTGAATATATAACATAATCAGGTGAATAAAAACCACAGCAAAGAACAAAGTGGTGTACATTTTATCCATTTATAGTTACCTTTAATGGCCAAGAAATAAGTTAGCTTATCTTACATGAGCAATTACATCACATCCCTAAGTGCAAACTCGTCTGTCCAGCTTGACCTCTGACCGCTACAAAGCGCTGACGCTGGAGACTCCTTCCATACAGAAGCGGAAATTATGTGGGGTGTTGCTTAATTGGATATTCTAAATCTATAGATAATTATCTTTATAATAAAGGCTCATTTGTTAAATTTGGTGCAGCCAGTTCAGAGAAATTAGCAATAATATTTAAGGTATCATCTTATTTTTGTAATTCAATTTTTATTGTTTTTCGATGGCTACAATTCAGATACACGAAAAACAACTGTCACCATCTTTAACATCCAGAACAACTGCCCCTTCCCCCTAAAGCCCCACATGGGATAATAAACAGATATCACCATTAAGTGTAAAGAAAGAAGACAGAAAGTAATTTGAGATCAATCCATAGCAGCCAGATATGTAGTCATATTTCTAGGTTGGTTTACAGTATAACACAGAAAAATGATTTTTTGACGCACCCTTGTTGCAAATCTACAGGGTCCCGAATGTCAGGAAAAGAAAAAAATAGTAAAATGTGGCCAGGATGCAACTAAAACGAGGGAATGATATCGTGGGAATGAATTGGTAAAAGGTGGCCATGATATACATATTTATATACAGTATATATACGTATATATATATGTTCTTCATTTCGTGTCATGATTAGGGCTCCGTACAGATCATTGTACCTCAGGAAGAACTTGATTCAATGCATTGGACTCATTCTGTGCCCCAATAGGTTTATTTGTTTGTAGGGAATGAGCTGTTACTATAGAAACTGTAAGAGAATGAATGCACTGATGTGCAACTGCAATACTGTCAGAGCTGCTGCTATAGAAAACTAATCAACACCTTCTGACCAATCAGAATCCAGAACTCAATAAATCGTGAAAAATGATTCCGAATCTGATTCCAAAATTATTTTAGTATTCTCCCCACAATAATATCATGTGTAAATGTGATCTTCACAGGCGTGGGTCTGAAAGGGTCTTGTGTGTTGCACATGAATTTTCCAAACGGCAGCGTTCTCAGCGGATTTGATTTATTTGGTGTTGTCGCCCTCCTCATCACACCGACTGAGCGAGCTGTTCGGAGTCTGATGGATGGTTTTTCCGGGTGGCAGTGAGGAATGTGAGCAGGAACACGGCCTGACCCCAAACAGGCAGGAGAAGGTTAAACACGCCGTTAGGAAGAAGAATGTTAGGGCTGGAACGTGGTGAGGAACAGGAGGCCGAGGGAGACCCGGCTCGCTTAGTATGGAAATTAAAAGCCATACATCGAGCAGGATGGCGTGGTGCTGAGTGAGCAGTCCTGTCACAGCACTGGAGTTTACACTCGTGAAGGTGGCGAGCGGGGTTTGTTTGAGATGCTCATTAAAGTGTTAGTGATACAGATCCTACAGGACAGCTCTGTAAATTCTGCACTCTTGGATCACTCTCATGAGGAAAAGTTTTCAAGGTCAGGACACAGTGTCAGGAGGAGCTCATTAGCAGATAACACACATGACCCTGAAACATGCAACACTGGCTTAAGGTGTGCACAGGGTTTAGAATCCCAATCCCACATGACTCTGAAGGAATCCTCACCAATCCTGACCAATCCTGCCCACCCCTAATGAATCCTCACCAATTCCACTCACTCCTGAAAGACTTCTGACCAATCTTACCCGAAACCGTGGAATTCTGGCCCATCCCGCCTTCTCCAGGAGGAATTCTAACTGGTTTCGTTCCTTCCCAAAGAAATTCTGACTAATCCTGCCCACTCCTAAAGAAATTCTGACCTTTCCAGCCTGCTGCAGAAGGAATTCTAACCAATCCTTCTTCATTTCCCAGATATTATTTGTGTTATTGCGTTGTGTTTAACATTTTCTCAGTCTGTTGGTTCTATTTTGCAAAGTCATTTAAACCGCAATGATTCTGACCAGGATAAAATATTTACTGATGACAAATTTAAGAATGCAGTAAATGCGTCATGCTGCATGAAACCCGACATTTCCGACGTACACGAACGTGGCTTCAGGTGTTTTTTTTACGGTTCTGAAACAGAAAGGTGAGGGAAGGTGACAAATGGTGAATTTGTGAAATTTGAAGTGCGCTGAGACGAGACGGTGATGTTTCTGCATGAACCGGGTCAGAACTCGGGCTTGACGAGGAGATGAGCGCTGAAGAGAAGATTTTATGAGACTTAAATCCTTTTCCAATTCTTCAATAAAGGAAGGAAGTTAGCTAAGAAGACAATCTTTTTCTCTAATCTCTAAAACACTTTTAATTAAAGCGGTCCATCGGGATGTGTTTCTACTGTACCTGTAATATTCTCTCCATCATGTGCAGATGTTATAATGGCAGAAACCCGTGGCCTCTATCCTCAGGTAGCACCACTTCATCTCACAGCGTGTCCAATCACACGGCCCGCTTTATGGAGATTAATCTAAAAATGGAGCTGTGAGCAGGGCTTACATCAGAGCGTCATACAGCTCAAATCATCATCTTTAAAAACATAAAGAGGACATCTCTAAAAAGACACAAAGAGAGCGAGAGAGAGAGACAGGTGATTAACGGACTCACCTTATTTCTCTTCATTTTGAGTTCCTGATGGTGTTTACTTCTGTGTTTTGTTCCAATTTTTATTCGACTCCAGAGAATATCACAGTGACGAGGAAAACTCAGACCTCATCGTTAATGTTTAAAATCTGTATTATTATTAAATCTGTTTTTTTCTGCTACTTTTGTCTTGGACAGAAGAAACTGAGGCTTATACACTAATCCTGTCATTTCACAAAGCTTTATGATCAGTGTTAGTTCATTTATTTACTGTTTATTTATTTATCTACATTATGCACTTTATCAAAGTTAGTCTATCCCAGGAATACTGGTCCTGAAGAGGGAATGCACCCTGGATGGGATGCCAGTTTATCACACACCACCATAAGCACTCACACACACACACACACACACACACTCACACTCTGACCTAGCTGGATTATTTCTCAGCCAAGTCACCCACTAGGGTGTTTTTAGGAGGAGGAGGGAGGAAACCAGAGAACCCAGAAGAAACCCACTTGGACATGGAGAACATGTGAACATCCATACAGACACGAAGCTGGGCTCAGGATCGAACCCTGGAGACGTGAGACGTGACTCCGTGTCACCCTCAGTCTGATTAAAAACAAATCAAAAAGTTTGAATTAAAATGATCTTGTACCTATTAAAACGAAGAAAAAACCCCCAGATAAACAAACAAACAAAAAACACGACAACTGAAAAAATTGAAGGATTTTTGTGTATCTGATAATTATACTTAATATAAAAAAGCTCTGATAAGTATTTAATTAATCTCAATAAATGAGATGAGCTCATAAAATGACTTCTTTTTTTCATCTAAAATGCATTTTATTATCTGACTGGATTATCATTATTATTATAATAATAGACTTAAAAATATTTCATATATATTTAACGGAAATGTATTCGTGAATAATTTTCATCTTTGCACTGGAGATCAGATCCCCGTACACAGCATTCTGTTCTGAAATAAAACAAATTCAGTGACACCCAAATGATGAATGTTTTTTTTAATGTATTTTATTTTATTTCCTGGTGGCATTTTCTGTCGTCTGATATCTAATTTACCTGAGCAGCCACGCAAAGCCGACGACAAGACAGGAGCGAGTCGCGAACAGAATACTAAACTCGGTTCGGTCCCAAATCCGTCCTTTCAGATTCTACAGCGATATAAATCATAACAATCTGAAGGGTGTATTCATTATTATTCATAATATGATGCATAGATGCACAAAAAACTGTTCATATGTTAACTTTGTGATCTCTCTCTCTCTCTCTCTCACACACACACTCGTGGTGCACAGTGACTAAGCAGTTTGAGGTGAAAGCGAGAAAAGACTCGAGTGGAATTGATGAGGTGTCTGGAGGTCACGCCAGGCCACCTGTCCACCAGGTGTGTGTGATCTTGAGATGTCCTCTGTGAGGTGAACATAACGTTTCTCACGCATCTCACACACATCACACTCGTGTTCTTGTGACAGAGCCAGTCCAAGTGTGTGTGACTGGAAAAGTTCCAGCTATAATTCTATATTCCTAAAATGTGTTGTGTTCCTCTCTCCACACACACACACACACACACACACACACACACACAGTCTCTCGCTCTCTGTAATATGTGTTAGCTGTACTATTAAAGAAATAAACATTTCCATCTCCAAGCCCGAAGTTAAGGTTCTATCAGCCTGCAGATCCGAAATAATCCGATTTATTCATTGTTTGTACAAGTGGTTACACACTGCTCGTGCTCCTGCGTGTGTGTGCATTTACACATGAGAAGACTAGGGTTAGGGTAGTAGGGTAACTACTTCCGGAACAGGAACTAACTCGTTTCATGGATGTTACACGGCATTAAATAAAACAATAAACAGTTGAAAAGCACCACATTAATTAGTTAATCAAATAAAATTGGACATGTACAGCTCGCAGTGGTGTAAGTGTTCGAGTAATACACTCCAGACCCTGCTGTTAAAGCGAAATAAGCAACTTCAGGGTGAGAACAGTAACTCGGCTCTGCATGAAGATGACAGAAATGTGAAGTCGTTTTCTAGCCTTCGCTATGAAACAGACTTTAAATCTGGAGGTCGGGAGTTGCAGGACGTTTTCAGGGAATTACCATGATGCGTAAAAACACAAGCTGATCTCAGAGCTGCACATCTGAATAATATTTTAATAAGGTTTGTGATCGCTCAACTGTGGCACTCTGGATTATTTTTATAGGTAATGAGTCCGTCTGGAGGCGCGCGGTGGCCTTTAATTGGATGTTAATTAGCTCTGTGTGTCTCGCGTGCCTCTTTAGCACGCTTCTTAAGTGAACGAGTGGACAGATGAGGTTACTGCAGTGTGTGTGTGTGTGTGTGTGTGTGTGTTTTTTCTCTTTAGTCATGTGAGTGAAGTTGCAGCTCTGACTGTTACACAGCGCTCACACTGCAGACTCCTTCCATGAATACGGAAAACGTCCCCATATAAACTAGTTTTTCATTTGTTTACGTGGAGCGCACGCTGTACACGTCCCTGTTTATGAGCTGTTGTGAGCGTGTTCATGTAAAACTGCCAGAGCCGCTGTTAGAGAGAATTAATCACCACCTTTCCGACCAATCAGAATCCAGAACTCAGCATTGCATTGTTTACAGATAATTAGTGCTGGTTTTTCATATCAAATCGACACGACAGCTCCGTTTCTCCGGAGACTCTGAACAGCAGACGAACGCAGGAGTTTCAACAGGTTTTATCATCACTTAGAATGTAGAATGGCGTCGGGTTTTGTGATATTGTTGAGAATCGATGCACATGATTCAGTCGTTTATGCCATAACGACCGTAAGAGCTGGAGTAACACCGCTACCGTAAATACGCTAACACATGAGCATGCTGTATGGCGCAGTTAAACTCCTGCTGCGTTGTAATATACGATTCCCAACAATATTCAGTCTTGAGTTCATTTTTTGTTTTGTGTTGACTTTTTTTTTTTACACGTTTATGTGATACGGTTCCTATGGTAACGACGCCTCGGTTTTTTAAACCATTTACACAAACTCTTTTTCAGCGCCGATGTCTCAGGCAGGACGAGACGAAAAGTGATGTTTAACTGTTAGGGTTATTCTACAACGTTTCTAAAATTAAAACACACACACACACACACACACACACACACACACACCAGAATATTTGTGTACTCAATCTTTGTATTCACATTCATTGCATACGTGAATATTTTCTTAATTATTATTTTGTGTGTGTGTGTGTGTGTGTGTGTGTGTGTGTGTGTGTGTCAGTAGTGATGCAGCAGAATGCTCGTCATGTTTCGGTTCACATGACTCACACACTTGTGACGTGATGGGAACGGTAATGGGATGGACAGACCATCTAGAGCAGAAATATGCGTGTGTGTGTGTGTGTGTGTGTGTGTGTGTGTGTGTGTGTGTGTGTGTGTTGGGGGGTTGTGTTTTGAGACACAGGACAGGACAATGAACCTAATTCTTAATCATCCAGGACATCGGCGTTAGGACAGCTTTCACACACACCCACACATTTCTTTTTCTGTCGTTCTTTTCCTTTATTTCTGTGTGTGTGTGTGTGTGTGTGTGTGTGTGTGTGTGTGTGTTTGGATTCAGAAAGTGTGACCTTTTCAGCGGTGGCCACAGCTGATAGCCGTGTCACCGGAATCAATACTTCACTAATGCATTCCCCTCACACACACACACACACACACATTCTCTCGCACTGCAAAGTCATCGCTATTGTTTGCTTACCCACAATGCCATCCATTTTATCACATCTGACGTCAACCTATCACATCAACCTAGCATTTACATAACTCATCCAACAACGATAAATCCACGTTTATGAGTTTTAATCAACATAACAAACAGAACAGAAGTGAAAATCCAATCAAAAGAAGGAAAACAAAAACTGAAACAAGCAGTAAATAAATAATTCCCAGTAAATAAATCCCCTCGAGTCTCATGGCAAGGCCCAGCTGTTTATAAACTCCCAACCGGAGCAGGAGCGCATTTAAAACGATTCCATATCCGCTGATGATGACGCAAGTCTGCAAGTTTAGCGTCATGTGTTTAGCAGCTGTGTCTGAGACAGGGGAGACAGGCGTGCGTCTCTAAGCCACGGTTTAAAGGAAACCAAACCCCGAGCAGAGATCACCAATCACAGCTCAACCTCCACCTGCAGCAACACGGACAGGTGAACGGCTAGCTAGCTGAGAGAGCTGGACTAGCGTAGCCTGGTCTGTAAAGGTTTCACAGCATGAACAATCTTACGATTAGCCTGTTGTGTTAAATAGATCTACATGCTGCTGCAGAATATAACGCTCGGGGTCACGTGTAACAGCTGTGAATGAACACGAGCTAGCTAGCAAGATAACGAACCTAGCGTGCTACTGAAGTCCCAGCTACTGTGTACATTCTGTTATCTTGTTAGCAAACATTCATTCCAACGTTTCTTTACGCGCTGCTGTTCACGTCAGCGTAGCTCACGTTGCGTTCCTCTGAACATTTTCACATGTCAATTGGAGACATTAAAAGAGGTCATTTAAAAAAGTCAGTCAGTTTTTCACCAGACAACTTCTTTATCCTTATTCTTTTTTTCTAGTGAATTTTTACACTTTACTCGAGTCAGAGTGTTTTGTACTTTTGCACAGGTGCTAATCTTTCATCAGCAAGACTTTGGAAGCCTCAAAACGAGGTTAAGTCGTCTTCTAAATATACACAACGCAAGCGTCTTTAAACAGGTTTAAAATGACCGGCGAGACATAAACGAGCATTCCAGACCGTTCCAGTTTTCCAAACAGGTTTTCTCAGCCATGTAAACGCTTTGACTCCGTGGTTTAATCCGTAATGTGTAAAATCATTTGCACACTATTTGTCCCAGGAAGAAATAAAACAAAACTCTACTGTTACAGCTTTAATAAGGTACATTATTTCGATTCCAGTTTTATCCTTGGGTTGTTGTGAAGCCGTGTGTTTAATAGCTACACGATTAGCGTAAGTGTAGAAGAATGGAATGTGATATTTAATATAGTGAGAGACGTGAGCTCAGTATCAAAAGCTAATGCTGTGATATTTATTTTGTTCTGTTTATGAAATCCTACACCTCTGTAATTCCTTGATTAAATTCAAGATAAATAAAGCTAAATAAATGTTTCACACTTGTTCCACCAGGTCTCCCTCTCCCTCTCTCTCTCTCTCTCTCTCTCTCTCTCTCTCTCTCTCTCTCAGTTTTAACCCAGCACAGGGTTTTTCTCGGCTAATCCTCTGAGGCACTCGACAGATTGTCTTCTCAGAAATGTAATTATCGCAGCAGGAGGTGAGAGAAACCCCAGGCTTGTACAGACACCGGCTTTCCTCACACACCATCTTTTTTTCCTTACAACTCGACTTTGAGACTCCGTGTCTGTTTACATTGCTGTGGAGTCCTCCAATTCTACCACACTTCCTGCCTTTATCTCTAATCTGATTGGTCAGAAGGTGTTGATTAACTGTTCTGTATCGTATATTGAAGGAGTCTCCAGTGTCAGTGCTGTGTAACAGTCAGAGGGAAAGCTGGAACGTTTGTAAGTAATTATTGTAAAATTGTATGTAATGTAAAAATCTATATAATATAAAATAAGACCACTTCATCATGCCACCCTGATTATTTTCCAATAATAGCATGACAGTGTTTTATTTGTTTAATGCACAATGTTCTATTTCTATTAATGTATTTATGAAAATGAGCAATAAAGGGCGTGGAATGTGTGTGTGTGTGTGTTATTCATGTTATTCTGACATATGTAAAGAAAGTGCTGACCTTACACTGATCTCCTGCTTTCACACACACACACACACACACACACACACACACACACACACACACTCTCTTTCTTTTTTCTTTTCTCTCACTCTATTCTCTCTCAGTCTCCACACGGGTCCTGAGAAAGGCTCCAGACGCTGATATATTGTGTCTCCTCTGTGAGCAAATTGGCTCCGGGTTCAAGAGAATTCTCTCCATTCCAGTCCACCCTTCCAGACCACTGCAGCTCTCCTCCATCACTCTCTCTCTCTTTCTCTCTCTGTCTCATTTGTAACCAGAGCACATATTTTGCACTCCGTCCCGAGCCTAGCTAGGAATTTTCTCATTCCAGACCTCATTACCTCGTATGACAATTAATTAATAACCGCAGTGAGGTTTATTCAGTCCATGGTGATTGCGAGGGAGAGGATTCGCTCAGATTTGGTCAGAAGGCAGCTGAACCATGATGGGTTCCTGAGGATGATCTTCACCTTGAAAAAAAGCTGTGCTAATTGCCCAGGATTGTTAGGAGCTAATATGGTGAATATAATTAGACTATTTGATTGGGTCTCTGAAATCTTTTCATTACAGGCTGGCTGGAACTAAAATACTACACCTTCTAGAACTTCTAGGAACTTTTGTATATGTCAGAAATAAACCACTCTCCAGTTACTGTTACCACTCTAAAGATGATTCCTTGCCTGTAAAACTTCTTGAAGTGTTTTGTTTGCTCGGTGAGGCTAGTGACCGAGCCACGGAGCTGATTACAGGAGCAGGGTGTGTGAGGGTAGTTAAGGGTCACGGTGTTTGGGTGAGACAGTGAATAGTCAGAAATATGGAAGCTTCAGAATATTAAATTTAACACAAAGAGAACTGCAGTGAGGCAGGAAATAACCCAGTACAGCCTTCTCTCTGAGAAAACCAAAAAGCACAGTGATAGTCCATCTAATCACTCTTAACATTAAAGATTAGTTTTAGTTTCTGATCCAAAATCAGATCTTCTCTTTTATTTTATGTTCATTTTTCCTTCATAATTTTTTCTTTTATTCTCAGCTCCTTTTCCTGCTTTCGCTAATGCAGAGAGCAGCGTATGTGTAGCTGCTCTGATACACAGCACAGACCTGCATCCACACACAAACTGAGGGTTTATAAAGAGGCATGGCCAGGTGCAACACGTTTATGCTGATTACCTGCACAAGGGCGTTCTACAGCAACTGTGGGTTTGCCCTAGAGGCCACTTGCAGCATTACACTTATCACTTATATCATTTATCACTTAACAGCTACTACTATAACAATTATTACCTCACCAGCCTCTGTTTGTTCCCCAGAAAGTGTAAACTCCTCTGTACTGAAGATGTCAGAAGTTAAAGCTTTACCTCTGAATGTTACAAAGCACTGACACTGGAGACTCCTTCCATAAACATTACATACATGTAAAGAGCAAGATTTGCCCTGCGCTGAGGATGGGAGGGGCACACTCTCACGCTCTCTCCTGTTAATCACAGTGACACTAGTCAATCATAGGTGTCTGCGAGATCATGCATGAAGAAGAGCACAAATAGTGCTTTAAAAAATTCACCATATCACCATAAAGATTTTTTAAATCGGTTTATGTAGAGCGTCGCTGTACACGACTCTGTGAATGAGCTGTTACTATAGAAACGATAATGCATTTGGACAAGTGCATGAATGCAAGCATGACTATTTTTTGGGAAAACAGTGAAGGAAGCAGGTGGAACCTGTCGTGTGAAGTGTCCTGACTTTTGCATCTTCCGAGAGGAAAACTGGGCCGCTCGTTTCCCTCTGGAGTGCATGTGTGTTTTAGCACATACACTTAAAAGGGTTCTGTTTTCCGTAAAAAGAACTGGAAAGGAACCAAACTGGCCAATGATGAACAATATTGCAGCTACAAATTAGCTAAAAATAAAACATATCTTCATTCCTCTGTGATAATCAGGAGCTGGGCTGCACTGTAGGAAAATCAAAATGAGCCAATATTTTTCAGGAAATAGCAAAATGTCTCACTTTCAACATTTGATATGTTTTCTATGTTCTGTTGTGAATAAAATATGGCTTTATGAGATTTTCATATCATTGCATTCTGTTTGTATTTACAATTTGCACATCCCAACCGTTTCGGAATTGGGGTTACAGAATCACTCTGTTGTGGGGTTCTACATAGAACCTTTAAGGGTTCTCCACAGGGCCAGTTGAAGAACCCTGAAGTAGGGCTAGGTGATATGAGTATGGAAAAGTTCTCAATCAGTTCTAGAGCCACATCATAGATAAAACACAACCCTGCTCATGGGCTTGAGTGGGTATGATGTAAAGAGGAGCGATGAAGAAAGAGAGAAAGAAAGAGTGTGTGTGGGATGTATGGTGATGAATACTGATTGGATAATTTGTGCTGCGTATTTTCTTCCTTGTGTGTGTGTGTGTGTATGTGTAGATAAAGTAGGGCTCATTGAGTGCATCTGTTCTGAGAGGTCAAGTGGACTGACCTCCTCTGTCTAAGAAAAGAGAACACACACACACACACACACACACACATAGCTGCACTACTGTCAGAGCTGCTGTTATAGAAAACTAAACACCTTCTGGCCAATCAGAATCCAGAATTCAGCAGCGCTGTCCTTTAATGATGAAATGAATATTTTATTAAATGTCACTAATGGCTTGAGGTTAATACCTGAGGTTTAATCAGGCATTCCTGAAAGGGGCGGGACATGTGACCACCATCCTATTCCTAAACTCCGCCCCCATTGAGAGTTGTTATGGAGACAGCTGGCCCTTACACACCTTATTGGCCTAATAGAATACTAATAAGCCATGACATGTGCATACTAACAGTGGCATTGACATTCCAAAATATTCCTGCACTGCACGCAGCCGGCACGTGTTACACTCACACGTCCCAGGGACAAGGTGTGTGTGTGCGCGTATGTGTGTGTGTGTGCTAGGAGATGTCCTTTTTAACATTTATTACACATAGACACACAGACACACACACATAGAGACACACACATACACACACACACACGCACTTGCACACGCACACACATACACACACACACACACACACACACACACACACACTTCACAGCTGGCTGATTGAGTCAGATTGCTCAGGGCTTTGTCTTCCACCTGCACATCCGTTAGAAAATAAACACACTTATCATGACATCTGTCACTGGTTCAGTGGTGAGTAATACTCATCACATTCATCTCATTCATAACATTCATTAGTCATCACACTTGTCTCTTTCATCTCATTCATCACAATCATCACACTAATCTCAATCATCACACTAATCACAGTAGTCACAGTAATTTGTCATCCCATGAATCACAATAATCACACTCTTCAGAGTAATCAGTCATCACAATAATCAGTCATCACACTCATCACAGGAATTACAGACATCACACATTCATCACACTTAACACGGTAATCATACTCATCACAGTAATCTCTTTCATTGCAGTCATCATACACATCACAATTTTTTCATTCAACATACTCATTACATTCATCACAGTCATTTGATTCATCATAGCCATCACACTAACTACAGACATCACACTCATCACAGTAATCTCTTTTATCACAAGAATCACACTAATCACAATCACACTCATCACATTAACTACAGACATCACACTCATCACAGTAACTACTGACATCACACTCATCACAGTAACTACTGACATCACACTCATCACAGTAATCTCTTTTATCACAAGAATCACACTAATCACAATCACACTCATCACAGTAACTACAGACATCACACTCATCACAGTAAGTACTGACATCACACTCATCACAGTAATCTCTTTTATCACAAGAATCACACTAATCACAATCACACTCATCACATTAACTAC
>JAQMYM010004362.1:0-13966 GCA_030014255.1 Parauchenoglanis ngamensis | reverse complement strand
AAGGCACCCTGGGTGACCCGGGGATCGAACCCAGGACCTTCTTGCTGTGAGGCGACAGTGCTAACCACTGCACCAGTCTAATGGACACTCTTGTTTTTATCTCCTTACTGTTGTCATACATTAATTCTTTTCACTGATGGCTGTATGGATTTCATACTTTTTTTTCCTTGTTCATTTACATGGTATTTCAGAATATGCATGGTTAATTTCCCTCTTTCTCTATCATCTTTTTGAATATAACAAAAACTCTACCCCTGTCTATACATATATACACGTGCCACAATCAGCCTGGCCAATTTTTAAAAATATATTTAATTGCTTTCTTTTATTTTTTCTTCTGCGTTTTCTGTTACTGTAAGAGGTACTGCCATGCATACTGGAAAGTAACTTTTTTAATCAAACCTATGTCTTTTTCCTCTGTTGGGATCAAGGACATTGCAGCTTTTTTCTGGGAGGGGGTGCTTAAAATGGGTAGGGGCACATGGGGCATGGACTACTTAACACATCACACATTATAGACAACTTTATCCCTTGCACTATTATCATTTCTTGATTCATTTCTTATCATATCATGGTGCCCCACCCTGGACAGTGCTGTCCAACAGCGCAGTGCTGATTAGACTAAGCTATTAATGAGCCTGACCCAAGGAATTAATTTCATAATATCAAATAATTTGAGAAGTACACAGCTATTAAGAAGTATTTAAGATTTAGATGTTTACAAAGTATCTTTAGTATTATGACAATAAAAAATAGTTCCTATCAAAGAATCATATCAAAGTCTATGTCACACATGCTCATGTCAATCATGAAGCCTTAAAAAAATCCTCTAATAAAAAGTGCAAAATCAAAGGTCATTAGGCAAATCATAGGTCCTTGAAGGTACAACTATTTGCAGCCTACTTGAACAAGAGACCACTACTGAATGAAGCCTGGCTATTAATACAGGCATGTGTCTCAAAAATAAATTGTGTGAAACAGAACCTGAGGCCAAATCAAAATAGGTGAAAATATAAAATTGGGTACCTACAGTTAACTCAGCTAGTTCATGGAAACTTGTATGTTTGGACACTTTTCAGAACTGTACTTTTGCTTTTTTTACTTGAGTATTTTTTTAGCCTTTTTTTTCATTGCATGTGACATAATGCCATTTATACCTTTGATACAACTAGTACATCTACTTTGCATTTTGCCTGCAATGACCGAAATGAGCTGTCATGTGTGCATGCAGTTTATAACTCAACTCCAGTACTGCAGACACTGTGCTGCTGGTAGCTGTGTTGGTAAGCAGCCTGCATTGAGCTTTCACAAATTGGCAGTCTGGCAGAAATATTTTCACTTCCACTGCAGCCATATTAAAAGTGTATTTAGTTTACAAGGAACAAATGTACCCCCTCTCTGGTGCTTAGCTGGCTCAGAGGGAGGTGTCGAAAAGAAATTCAATATCTGCTTTTGTGACATTGCCTTGAACTGTCTGCTAGCCTGATTTGCTCCCAATTCCTAGCTAAGCAGGTAAACATGCGCACACATGCACATCAAAAGTTCTAACATGCAATATGTGGTCTGTAGTTTGGTGTGGTAAAGGAAAATTGTTGACAGTTGGGAGCTGTCGCTCCCCCCGCACCCCTTCTTCCAACATCTATGGTTGGGATTAACCAATCTGAACAAGGAGTCGTATTTGCACTAGAACACTGATTAGCATGAAACGTGGTTTTCATTCCCAGCACAGTCACTCAGCCTGTTTAAATGAGCAAGGAAACCATTTGTCTGGTTTGTCTGGAAACCTCTAGTCCTAATGATGTAGATGTTCACCACTTATTTACATCATATTTGTGATGTCCCAACAAGTGTCGTTTACCTCCCATTGCAGTTTGCGTAGCATGTTTCAGTTAACGCTTGAAGCTGTGTTGTAGTTAATGGAGGAAATACTTGCACTAGACATAGTCCACAGAACTCAATACAATCAAATATTGTTCATATTTTCAGTCAGTAGAATGGTTTATTACATATTCGGGACTCATGGCTTTCCCACTAGGTCACTTCAATTAATCATTACAGTTATGCTTAGGCAGAAAATGTTTTGCTTCAGCCTTTGTTTCTCTTTCTCTGTCTTCCTTCATTTCTCTCTCAAGCTTGTTTTCTCTTGCTGCCACTCTCTCTCTAAAGAAATGCATTATAATTTAGTTCTATTGTTCTATTTTTTCCAAGATTTAAACCTTAGGCATGGGCAGAAGAATGCATTTCCAAATTGCTCAGTTCTTTGAGATGCATTGTAATTGTGTGTAACTGATATGGCATGTGCTACATGCCTCAGCCGCTCCAATACAATCATCTTCACCAACTGTTTGGTTTTTGTCTTAAACATCAGGGAGCGCGAGGACAATTTATGGAACTAATATGGCAAATGGGGCCACATCTCAAAGCCTGAGAAGTGCCAATGCGCAGATTTCATTAGTTTTTCTAGTGATTGTCTGTGATGCTAATTTGGCCTTCTGTTCAAGTGCCTAAAGCAGACACTGTATCTCTCCACTGCAGTGTTGCTCATTATTCATGCAACTCACACACACACACACACACACACACAGGAAGTGAAAAAGTCTATGTGACAGTTTGGGACAGTGATATACATACTCATTGCTCACATAGCCCATTATCTATCCATAATTCTGTGTCAAAAATAGTAAGTTTCCACCCAAGCAAGGTTTAGATTTGGAGAATGTTATGATAGATGTTCTGTCCGCTTTCTGTCTCTGTCAGACAGTTTGCATGGCAGTGCAATAGTTGTACTACAATAAAGACATCCCACCATTACAGTCTTGCTTGTAAGCATTCATTTATTTATACCCTGTAGTATGTGCATATATTCTAGCTTGACTTTACATTTGAAGTATGCAGCTTCTCTCGATTGTATTTGCCTTAAAGTTAGAATAAGAATTTCATGAATTGTTCCCATACTTTGTAAAACATCTGATCTGTAATTTATGGTATATCAGAGAGTGGGTAATATTCAGCCCATACCCTAATATCAAAATGCTGTCCCTCTAAATCTGTCCCACATACACACCTATCACCATGGAATGATTCTATGAACTTGTCCAAATCTGTCTGCAAGAGCACAACCTCAACTTACAGCTGGGTCACCTTTAAACCAAATATTGAAATACTATATAATTATTGGTATCATTTGGGCCATTTTTTACTCAGATTCTAAATACCATTTAAAAATTACAGTTTAGCTGCTTACAAGTGAGGGCATAATGTTCCACAAAACACTTGCCATTCCTAGCCTTTTTGTGCAGAAGCTGCCCGAATACTGTATTTCTTATCTGTGTAGGCAAAACTACAATTACAAAATAACAATTGCAATTAGTATGATGCACTGATACAGAGACTGACATTGGCTATCAGTCCAATGCTGGTTTAAAACAATACTCGCATACCATTCAATGCCATTTAAAACTACGTGATGTATGCATAGTGTACATTGTTGTGCTAATGAATAAATGACACAAAATGACAGATGATGATTGATGATGAAATGATGAGAGTTTTGGGTATATTTCATATGAATGCTAACAATTTGTGCTCTGCAAAAATATCAAGAGGAAGAACTACAGCATCTTCTTACAACTCAAGTAGTCTAAGCTCTTGTCCAGTGTGGTGTTCAGCCACTGATCAGCCACTATTGGTCATTAACAACAAGGAATTACAATTCAGTGAAAACAAAAGCATACTTTCATACAGCTGTATAGAAGTGGTTTTGTGACATGAAACAAAACCTGGTCTGCAACCCTACTCGGTCCAAGGTAACAAGTAGCTAGTAGCTAGCAAGTCATTTAAAATCAACTAGCTAATGTTACAATGAATTAGCCTAGCATGTCACATGCATGAACACACATTTACATTTATGTCATTTGGCAGACGCCCTTATCCAGAGCGACTTACATACATCTTTTTTTTTTTTTCATTCAAGTGAGCAGTGAAGGTTAAGGGCCTTGCTCAAGGGCCCAGCTGTGGCAGTTTGGCAGTGCCGGGACTTGAACTCACGACCTTCCGATCACTAGTCCAATGTCTTAACCACTTAGCTACCACAGACCCCATCTGTATCTATATATCTATATAAGTGTGTACATATGTGTATATACTCTGAAGTGTCCAGTGCATGTGCAGATACAAATATGAGTTATGCCCTGCTGTGTGTGTGTGTGTGTGTGTGTGTGTGTGTGTGTTAGGAGCTGCAGTAGTGGTCATGGGTTCATAGCTTGGGGAAAGTAGCGTCTCCACAGCCTCTCAGTCGAGGCCATGTGGCTGTGAAGGCACTTTCCTGACTTCAGTCACCAGAACAGTTCGTTGTTGGGGTGTGTGGGCTGCATTAAAATCTTTACTGTTCTAGACCTGCACTGCCTGGTGTAGATGTCCTCCAAGGCTGGGCAGTGTTCCTCATCCGTACAACCTTCTCAAACGAAGCTTCATCTTTAAAGCTACCACCACTGAGTTCATCATCTCGTAGATCTCTAACTAGCTGAGCTGACTGTACTGTTTCATTGCATTGTGACGTTGAGTTCAGCGTTTGGTGGCTACACTACGTCTATGCTGGATTTCTCCCTAATACAACACTCACATTGAAAAATGTCACAGAGAGAGAAAAGAAGCTCTTGCGCTTCTGTAAACTGTAACGCTTTATTTCTGAAAGAAACAATTTTGAATATTAAAAAGACCCATTAATTACTTAAATCTTTGGTTAGAATTATATTTCGTTCCTTCTGTTTTCCATGTGTCAAACTGACATCTATTTGTAGAACAACGTGTCTAGGCTTGTACAACACAGTGAAATAAAACACGTCTTCCAGGTTTCCTTATTGATGTACCTTGTGACAGTGTCAACATCATCTACTGTTCTTGCTGTTGGCCAAAGTGGCAGAACCAGATTTACACCTGGGTGGAAGATTCTTGCAATGTTCTTTCAGCTCTATGTTAGTGTGCTATGCAGAAACATATGAAACGTTGATTGAAATACAATGGATAGAAAAAAGGCTACACAATGAAAACCTGTGGAATGACTTAAGGAGGGCTGTGCATGGGACATCAACTTGCAATTTAAAATATCTGGAAGATTTTTTACAAGAAAGAGTGGAGTAAAATTGTCAGATCAAGATGTGCCAAGTTTGTATACTCTTACTCAAAAAGGCTGTATCACAAACAAAAGGTGCTTTAACAAAGCCTGTTTCCATTACTCTGCTTAATGAGCAATTTGAAATTGTGAAATTAAAAAGACGGTTGGTTTTTCAGATGCTTTGATAAAGCAATATTTCAGAAAGTTGAAATGGAAACACATTTTTCGCATTTAGGTGACATGAAGAGCAAATGGAAACGCTGCGTTTCTGAACAAGAATGCTCTGTTAGCGCGAGACAAGAAAACTCAGCTTTAATCACATAACATCGCTCAGTGGAAACACAGACCATTCGCAACTGTGATTTGTCAAAAAAACTTTAAGTATCGCTGCTATTTTACAAAAAACTGCAATGACAACCCAGCTATTGCGGTTATTCTAAGGCCTTGTCTTTTCCACACTAAAATACATTAAAAGTGGAAAAAGATCTGACATGATTTAATTATTATAATTTTTTAAAAATGAAAAAACATTGCAGCTATAAACTGGGGTGTGCAGATGTTGCATGTCCACTGTGGCTGACTCTTAAGCAACATTTGTTGTGGTATTTTGCTTGTTTGCTTTGCTTTTGATCAGAAATCTTGTTCTCCTGCAGCATTCCAGGCCAAAGGTGGACGCTACTGTGAGACTGTAATAGGGTGTTACTCAGGTCAGGTCAGGTCTGTTTGTCTGTGTTGTATCTCTCAGAGTACACACAGCATTAGAGTGGTAGTGAGTCAGTGTAGAGAAACCTGACACACACACACACACACACACACACACACACACATGAACACACACTCCCGGTTTTGTTTATCCAGGCTGCTTATCACAGAACAATAAAAGGTGACACTTGAGAGCGCATCGCTTGTCTTGTAGCGATAGCATTTCCAATTGTTTTTGACTTGATGATCCGTTAATGATGATGAAATCAGGCCATTCTTTTAAACAGAGCCAAGATCTACTTTGGTGTCTGTAGTTTCTTCACTCGTCCTTCTGTGGAGCTATGAGGCTGAAATCATCACACACTCTCCTCAAATCACGTCATGTTCACTATTTTAAATGCACTTGCGTATTTGGTTTCTGACATTAATCTATAAAAAAATTGTGCAAAAATGCTTAAAAAACAGCAATGGGTACATTCTGAAGCCGAATCAATCGATTCTAACTGATACAAGCTGTCAGAAATAAGGTGCGTTTTAAATAGTCCACTACTCACTATCCCCTACAGTGGAAAATCAGGAGAAGCACACAGACATCGTTATAGGGAACATTAGCTAATGTACTATCCAAATAATTATCTTTCTGTGTCAAACCTAGGGATAATAAAGCACCTGAGATAATTATTAACTGAAGCAGTAGGAGAACATGCACAGCCAACTCACATTTACGACATAAGCTGGTGTTTTGTAAATGTAAGCAATGGCTTTACTCTTGCAGAATAGTTTTATTGAAAAAGCAGGATGATGAGAAAGAGCAACTTGGTAAATATGTTCTCTATGTAGTCAAAGAGGAGGCGAGGCCATCAGGTATCAGGTTTAACGTCCCCCAACCCAACTGGCCCACCCCCTCCACCCCCCGGTGTGGGTGTGGGTTTACTCTCGCTTCTCTGGTTTCCTCTCACTGCCTTAAAACATGCGGTTTAACTCTGATAAATTCCCTCTAGATGTGAACAGAGTGTGTGAACGTGTATGTCACATCTGTGTATTCCGACCTCACATCCAGCGCACCAGGGATAGGCTCCGGTTCCACCGCCATCCTGACCAAGATGGAAGCGGTTTCTGAAAACAAATGAATAAATGATCAGTTACGAGGATTAAATGGAAATGAATCGTCTTACAACAGCACACAGTAATACATCGCTCAAAGCACATTCGTACTTTCTGATTTAAAGATTATTTACGTCTTTCTGATTTAACGATAATGCAAATAGATTTTATGAAGTGCAATGCAGGGTAATGCTATTTGGTTAATTAATAGGTAAGATTTCATGACAAGATTTCAGCCTTTAAGTATTTAAAGAAGAAAAATTCCTCATCGAATAAAATTTCAGGAGCTGAACCAAATGATTAAAAAACAGTCAGGATTGCCATCACTAGTCTGCAGGGCTGTGCAATGCGCATCACGGGGTTAAAACGGTGCACTGGATATTCGCCACTAGGTTTTTGGACACCACTATGAAATGGCTGAGAGTGACGCAGATGAAGTATGAGCTGGAAGAACCAAACAGTAAACACAAAGTGTTCAGACTGCTCTCACTCAAGGTTATCAGCAGGATAATAGACACAGTGGTCCTGTTTCAGTTTGTTATTTACTGAATAAATGTACTGAGAAAAAGCAGGTGTGACTTGTAAGAGCAGTCATTAAAAGGACACCTAAAGATTTATGTCACTATAACCGCTTAAAAGACATAGTTATGGAAAACAAAATATTTTAAATGAGCCGATATTGATTTTACATCCTGCCACAAATCAGCCTGTTTGTATTTGAATATTTCACATTAGTTATTCATTCATTCATCTTCAGTGACCTCTTTATCCTGGTCAGGGTCACAGTGGACTGAAGCGAGCCCAGGACCACTGTGACAGCTTCAAAATGAATCATAAAATAGTGATCGTTTTTGCCACCAATCTAAAGTACACACAGATTCCTAACAGCTGTTAAACTCTATGTGAATGTTAAAGATGAAATATAATATCTTAAAGGTCTACTATGTAGGATTCAGTCGACTGCTCCGTTACCCCTCCCTTACTAAGCGTGTATTAAAGTGTAAACATCAGGTGCCCATTGTGTACTTCCATTCCAGTGTATTTACATTCACACTCCCTTGCTTTTTCAGTGCTAAATAATATGTATGATCCAACATTTTTCAAGATGTAGATATGTAGATATAAAGGGCTTATGAAAGCTTACGAAAACACAATGATTTATAGTTACATACACTAATGAAAACATACTTATGAATGTTATATCCTAACATAACATGCTAAATCCTACATAGTGGACCTTTAAAAATCTTTATCCTCATATTTTTATATATGATATTTTAGACATGAAAACTATCAGTCATATAAAGCTTCAGTTAGCACCCTATGGTTTATACTCACTGTAAAAACATGCAGGAGGTTCAGTGTTTTTTTTTACCCTCATTCATAAATATTTGGCTATATAACAATAATAATAATAAATATGTATAAATGTGTATATGTATAAATAAATAAATATGCCTTCAGAACATCTTGACCTTTTTTGGACAAAATCCTGTAACAATACAACATTAAGAACAATGTGATATATACAATGTTCTCATTTTTTAAACAACCGCAGCATTCTGTGTTTTCAATGAGGGAGAAAAAGTGTGGATTTATAGTGAACGACGGATGAAACAATAGCAAACGGCAGCATGATTAGAGGCTCGTTACTGTGATTAGATTAATTAGTCGCTGTCATTGAGGAAGAGGATCATTTCTGTGATTAGATTAAGTAGATGAAGTCAGAGAGGCTTACTTCTTTCTCTCATTTCTCTTATGTGTCTCATTCCTGCTAATGGCTGATTGTGTCTAATCTGATACCGCTCATGTTGACGGAGTCAAAACTACTCATTGTTCAGACCTGCATAGCCACAGAAATGTGCAGGTTAGTGGTGTGGGTTTTTTTTGCTTTCTTAATTACATACCTGACCATTTTAATTTCTGATAATAAGCTGATGAGCTGAAAGAGGTGTGTTACAGTATGTTAGTCCAGGACTAGACACCACTGTAAGAAGACAGAGAGAGTTACACAAATAAAACAACCACAACCACAATCTCAAAAATAGCGCTCCTCCTATTCATATTTGCTTCTGTTTGTATCAGATTATCTTTCATTCTAAATAATGCATTTGGATCCAGTTTCATGACGGGTATGCACGGTATTATCATGTTGTGTTGTTTTGTCAGGAAATCATTTGCACAAATGTAAATCCTCCATCATGCTGTAACCTTTTTATCCTGACGCCCAGCATGAGACAATTGGTCTGGTTTGTTTTTGCATGACAAATCGTCTAATCTATTTGTCTAATATAGTTTGCCAGTTCAGGTTAATTTCCACTTATGACAAAACGTCTCTTGCTAGTTCAGTGGTGGACCAGAGAGGCAACAGTCAACATGTAGTGACAGAACAATCCTACCTACTGTAAAGCGCTTGGGGAGACGCTGTTATAAGAAAAATCATCAGTGACGGGGTGTTGTGTTGTGGCCTGGAGTTCCTCTTACCATCAGAAAGGTTTTATTCCTCATACAGGACGTCAACACTAACAATGTTTTACATATTTATAGCTGAATATTAATGTTTGGTCCATGTCTTTCAGCTACAGTGATTATATTCCACAAATCATTTAGCTACACGGGTAATTAAACACTAATTTATAAACTTTATCCTCTCCTCCTTAAAACTCCCAGGAGCCATCAGATGGTCCATTTCACACCTACGTATTAGTTACTGAATAATAACCTTCATCGTATTCATCTCAATAATATTAGTTCTTTCTTTTTACTGAGTAACTGAGTGACTTTGCTCAGACAGGTGGCGCAAATCCAAATTCTTTTGAGTCTGATGTGAGCAAGACATTTTGTGCAGCCTCATGGGCAAAACCTGAAATCTGGTCTGTTTGTTTTTTTTCTAATCATCTATATAGTTCTTCAGCTGGGGTATGGAGGAAACTTACTGTGCCAGAGAGGAGGAGCATATACAGAGCTGCTGCCTGAAGGTCCTGGGAGAGGAGTGCTGTCGCTGGCACCATGAATAATTTTTAATGGTAATAGGAGATACCATCTACTCAGGAAACATTAGCAGTGAGCACCAAAATGCAGACAAACAGGCCATCGCTTTTGTCAGGGCAGGAGAGAAGCTACTTATTACTACCTGCGATTTCCCAGACACCACCACAGCAACAACATTCAGGCCAGACAGACAGCTGGAGCTCACAGTTCCCTGGAAAGACTGGATGGAAGATGCCTACAAAAGGAAGAGATGACAATAAGGTGAAAAAGGTGTTCATGACCCTAAAGCTCCTTGACTGCACATAAAGAAATCTATAAAAAAAAAAAAAAAACACCACAGAAGCTTCAGAAAAGGCAGATGACTAAGCAGGGAGATCTGTGCATTATACAAACTACTCACACACAAACCCTGTTACGGGAGCCGGCTATGATGATGCCACTGTATTTTAGATAGGGGTGGGATGTTTGTTGGTGTTTTGTGATTATCGCATGTACGATTACATCTGTGTGGTGTGATAACTTCATACAGAACCAGAGGCATTGCACAGTAAATTTGCCTGAGTAAAATTGACTCAAACTGAAACTTTTACTCTGTGCAAATAACATTTGGTTCATCTGTTCAATCATATTCAATTACACTGCAATTCTGCACAAGTGCGTGTTCCTTTACAACGCTTTATGTATCGGTAAAAAGGCTTGTAATGATCTTCACACCACTTAGATCCTTGGAGAAGTTGTTTGCAGGTTGAAGTTGTTTCAGGGAAAAGCCCAGAGGCAGTTTGTTAGAGTTCTGAAGTCAACCACAAGCTCAGATCATTGTGAAACACTCTCAGACTTCTGAGAAACGGCTGACTTTACAGTTTGTAAATCCTCACGCTAGGTTTTCACTATGATAAAGCGGTGAAGAGAACACTGTGTGTTGATAACTCTTGCTCCACATTATCATCTTACATTCTCAGATTTTGACTGGGGCAGCATTTCCAAGCACCTGGATTATTCTCATATTAAGCAAATGATTTACAGCAGCACGGCTCAGACAGGAGTTGAGAAGATACGCTGAATTCCTAAGGAACAAATTCGTCCTGTTGCAAAAACTTCAGTTCAGAACATCAAGCCCTTTCTGCTTCTTAGTTTGTCTTCTGCATTAATTATCTGTATTCTGTGTCTTTACTCTCTTATTCGTGGTCCTGGAGCTACTTCAGGTTGGAGGTTCTGGTACAGAGGACGAGGATTAAAGTTACATTTAATGAGAGAAGACAACAAGATATAATCAGGATGTAACAATACAGGGCTTTCATATCTGTGTTTTTAGGACAAAAGCGTCATGCAGAAGGGAAACATGACCTACTTCTGTTTCTTTTCTCTTGTAAGGTAGAGGGAGAGGAAGCGATGAAGAGCATTTTCAAACATACAGAGAGATCAGAATACTCTTATGTGAATATTCTTGCTTCAAATGTACTTAAATGTTACCATGAAGGGCAATTAATAATATCAAAAGTCATACATTACACTTGTAATTTCTGCTAAAATCTATAAAAACACCTCAGTACATGGTGTCACATATTAGACATTAATTCATAGCAGTTAGAGAACAGTGAATGAAAGATGAATTTCTTTAAATTACAGATCACCTGTTTCTTAATAACTGCTGTTTCTGGAAATTTAGTTTTCCCAATATTTTCTGCCGATCATGCCGTGTCACAGGGTAGCGTAACACACTCAAAAGAAGTTGCTGACTACCCTCTTCCACATACATGAGCTCATAGACTCACATGACTGGCTAGATTTGTCACTATGATTGACAGGGGAGAGAGTATGCCCCGCCCACCCGGCGAGCAAGGCCAATTTTGCTCCCTTGGATTCCCAGACACGGATGGCTGTGGAATAACCAGGATTCGTATTTTAAATTTCCTGATGAAAGTGTGAACATATACGAGTAAGAGCAGTCCTTTATGAAATATCCTTTCTTTACATGTCTTTTGTGGAAACCGTGGATTGAGAACAGAAATAAAGTGTGCAATCATTTTACTAACCATAATTAATCTGCACGGATTCGGTGAAGAATGCATAAAGTTGCGACATACAGAAACTGTTGTATTCACTACCTATATGCACACTTATAAGGCATTATTAATTAATGTCTGTTATACCACAGCGCTGATGAATTCTCAAATCGGATTGATCAGAAAGGGTTGATAGATGTTCTACTATAACAGCTCAGACAATAATTTCAGCTATAAAGCAAATCGCAGATTTATATTAGCGCAGTTTTAAATATGTTACTGTTTCTATAGTCACAACTCGTGTATGGTGGAGACTTGTAATAAAATGTAAAAAAAATATGAACAACGGAAGACATAATTGTTAATATGGTGTATTTTTCCATAAGGTGATGTGTAGGCAGCATTTTTTTTTAGGAGGAGTCAGCAGTTAAAACACTTTGAAGTAAAGCTGCTCTGTCAAGTTTTCAGCCATGGGAAAGCAGGAAGGAGGACTTTGTGCTTCACGGTTCCTTAACTTCAACAAGAGAATGTGAGGCGATGATGTTTATAGCTGCTATAACATAAGTGATATTAGGAACTAACTTGTTTCATGGATGTTCTGCATTGTTAAATGTAACCTTTGTGTAAAAACTGTAATCTTTTGCAAATTGCTTAGGAAAACATGACTGGGGCATGCTGTTATTGGAAAATAAGCAACATTTTTGTTTGCATTTCTTACATATGTGACTCTCCTGAGCTCTTTCTGACAGTGTTTCCATCCAAAAGTCCATTTTTGGATAATAAAATACCACCTTAAGTGATTTTATTAACAAGCAGACTTTTTATATTACATTTTTTATATACATATTATATATATACAGATTATATTGAATAATATAGTAGCGCCCTACTGGCTGAGAGCTGATGTGGGGCCTTTCAGCAAGACCCCTAAACCTTAATAAGCACTGGATAAGAGAAGGTATTTTTTTTTCTTCCTTTGCACTAATGTACTCTTGTTAGTACCTTTCCTTTGTGTCCGTGTGGGTTGTGAGCTCTTTAGTCACTGAAGAAAAATAAAAAAGGTTAATATGCTACCTGTTTCCTATTACGCAACAACAAGCAACTGGCAAAAATGACTAAAAGGTATTAAGCACTGCTCACACACATTCTTTCACAAACAGCTTTGATCATTAACAATGGGATTAAACATTGAAAGCAACTTTAGAGGTCACTGGAGTTTCTGGAGCTCTGTTAGATATACAGTAGTTCTAAGACAATAGACTACTGAGTGTGTGTGTGTGTGTGTGTGTGTGTGTGTGTGTGTGTGTGTGTGTTTAACTCACCAAAAGGAACAACAAAAAAAAAGACTAATTGTCCTCTCGATGATCGGCAGTGTCAAATGTCATTATAAATCCCCCTGTCCTGCTAAAAAAGTTTCCTATTTTACAAAAAAAATTTGGCTTTTCTTTAAGAGCAAAAATATTTTCTTTTATTAAATGTTTCCTTGAACTAGATTTTCTTGAAGGCTGAGTGAATCCATTATACACCTGTATTTAATTTTATAATTTACATAAAAAGGGACTTAAAATATTTCTTAAAGCTGAGATTTTTTTAAATAGTTTTTGAGAAATTCGTTATGAAATGAATGTTCATACAGCACACAAGAATACAATATGATATATCACAATTCAGTCTTTATATACATTCGGGACTAAAACAAAAAATATATATTTATGTCAGTTTTATTTTAATTATCATTTATATTTTACCATTTAGTGGTAATGCTAGACAATATTCTAAATAGTAATATTGAACATCAGACCATTTGTTCTTACTTTAGACATCTGTCCAGAAAAACTCCTTCATAAGATAAGAGAGAAGAATGGCGTAATAGCACATAATTTGAATTATTATTGTATTTTTATTTAATAGTTTGAATTAATCATTTTACATAAAAAAAGTCTCATCTCATCATTTTGTCCTAATATAAACTACCGGTCAAAAGTTTGGACACACCTTCTAATTCAATTGTTTTCTTTATTTTTATGACTTTAAAAGAGACTGGATAATGATG
>JAQMYM010004361.1:0-13970 GCA_030014255.1 Parauchenoglanis ngamensis | reverse complement strand
CTCTCACTCTCTACTCTCACTCATTCTGTCTCTCTCACTCTCACTCTGTCTTTCTCTCACACACACACACACACACACACACACACACACACACACACACACACACACACACACAGACACCATAAATTCAAGATTCAAAAGTTTATTTTAATGTTTTTTTAAATTTGTTTCAGGAATTTGGGAATATTTCCACAATGTTCTTCTGGTAAAATATTCCAAAAATCTGAACAGTGTAAACGTCATGAGTGGACCAATATACGATAAAGACTTTGATGGAAAATATGATGTCATGAAACAGAAGACAAAGTGAGTTATTTGACGATGTTTGGTATAACATCCTAAAAAGTAATATTAAAGCTGTAGATGTGTTGCATTTAGTTTAAATGAGAAATTTGGATAGAAACATAAATATATACATTAATGTAAAAGTGTTGTCACTAATATGTCTGTACGTCTGACAAACTGCAAAAACACTGTTTTTGTCTGTGACAGATTTAAGGCACCTATACCCACTCACTATTTTGTGATTCTGATGAGTTGTATAAACACGTCTGCGTCTCTACAAAAGTGTGAGAGTCCAATTGAGACGGTGTCGTTTATCCTCCCTCACCGTCCAGATAACACCGAGACCTGTCATGTAAGTGGAGTTGTGTTTTCCCCTTAGACTTTGAATAAGAGCAGTTTTCACTCTGCTCCCATTTCAACAATTTTCAAAATATTACCTCCAAACTTAATTAAATATGTTACGGGTAATTCTAAAAAGCACTCTACCACTTTTCATCCTTCTATCAGTCCTACTTTCTGTTTTTTTACCCCTCACTTTTTCCCTATTGAATTCAATTCATTTTTCCAGGCGTTTGGACCGCAAATTTTTAAAACTGCTCCCATTTAGTCAATGTCCGAAATATTACCTCCAAACTTACTAGTCATATTCTGGGAAACACTACTAAGTATTCCATGTCTTTTCATCCCTCTATCACTCCTGCTTTCCATTATTTTCATCCCTGGATTTTCTCCTATTGACTTCAGTTCATTTTTGAGGTCTAACTGCTCCTAGAGATTAAAGGCTAGATAGAGCCAATGAATCAATGGCTTACATAAATACAGCTTAACTTTTTCTCTACTCCTCTTTCTTTCTGTCTTTTCATCCCTCCATCCTCCCATTACAGCCCACTGATTTCTCTGCTGATATCTTTTATGGTCGAGTCACGAAACTTGTATATATATTCAACTGCAAAGATACAGCACTTAACTGCTTTTCATACTAATGATATTCATCTATCTCACCCTTCTATTCTTTCATTCATCCCTCCATCATTCCATAGCAATCCACTGATTTTACTCCTCCTTCAACTTATTAACTGGTAACTGACAAACTTCAAATGTAGAACTGCTGAATTAAAGCACAACCTTCCCTTATCTATCTACAGTATGTGTCTATCTATCTATCTGTCTATCTATCATTTTCTTTTTCAATGTTAATATCTTCCTCATCTATTTCATTTCTCTCTCTCTCTCTAGTTTTTAACATTTTGCTTTGTGAGCACAGGTATTCCTTTAGGAAATTCACATACAGTTCTTTATTCTTGTCCATCTGTCTTGCTTCTACAGCATGGGAGTGAATATTCCTGGGTTCAGGACTGGACTCAGCTTCATGTTGCACGGATACGAGATATCGAACTTCTAACTGGACTGAGTTTTTATCCGGACTTTTTACCTGTTGAAGATGCATTACAACTTAAAACCTTTTTAAAATCTTTTTAGTGTTTAATTTTAATAAGATACTATGCAAGGACCTCATGAGTTGTGATATCCTGAATCTGGATATCTCCTGTCTGAATGAGCAGCTACTGTGTAAGACCCTGCCTTAATCTCAGCTTTTTGTGAGTGCATTTTTTTATAAAATATTCTGTTTATACTTTTTATAAAAATATTAATTAATGTGTATTCATACTTTTAAAATGTCTGTTATCTTTTTAATATAAATTTTAAAAAACAGCAAAATCACATATAAATCACATATAAAGTAGCTTTATTATGTATTCATGTGTATTATGTTATTAATTTATAAAATTCTCAATAAAATGCACAATCAAAGAAATTAAAGCTGTAGTTCCTCCTGATTTTTGTTTTTTTAAATGCTTATAGCTGAAGTAATGCATTATTGTTTTATATGAATGTGATCCAAATCCTGATATCTTTAGGAGGTTATTAATAGTTTAACTCCAGTGGGTGCAGCAAAGGAAGAAAAAAAGGCATTGTGGACCATAATCTCTCACTAGGAATGCAGTGGCATGCAAATATATATGTCAAATGACAACATCTGTGGACCTGGTGAGCATTCTCCATATGCTGTGAGATGTAATCTACTACTACTGCATCCCAGGACAGATACACTAATGTTTATCAGGGATGTTCAGAGTGCTCTCAGGAGAATTTGCTTCTCGTGTATGTTCCTTCTGCAGTTTAGCACCATTACGTTTAACTGCTGTCTGAGACCAGGCCACGTCTCTACGTGTGTGTTCGCTACACTTACCCACATCCAGTTGACCTTCTTATAGTTTGGCTAGGACATTATTCAGCATTACTGAATGTATGATGGTCTTGTATCTTTCAATAGTAAACTGTTTTGGTGCATGCTCTGCTAGGAGTGTGTGATGGTGTGTCTGCTATCTAATCAAAAGGTAATGCAAACCAGATGAAAATCAACACACGATAGGGCAAGGATCCAATAACAAGACTGGAAGAAGACAGAACTAGTATCATAACAATAACACGGAAGCGCAATCCGTGCTCAAATTACATGATGGTCTAAGTCTCATCCAGAAACACTGAATTCTAGGAGAGAAAGAACATCTAGAGCTTGAGCTCCAGCTAGGCCAAGAAGAAGTTCATGATCGTTTCCATAGAAAAATGTTTTCCAATGAGACGACCGCAAAACCTCTCACATGCATATGCTCAACGTGCCCAGTCCTCCTTTTCCACTTGAGTATATCGTCTGTGTTCTGTTGCAGTAAGTGCTCAGATTCTCTTTTTACAATATTGAAAGCCGTCTCCTGGTCTCGCTCTCAGACCCAGCAACTCTTCTTACAAAGTAGGAGGTTTGTCTTTGGGGAAGGGCTTGTCAACTGGGGAAGAAATGTTGATTATAGATGAAACATCACATTGGAAGGCCCTTCAAATCCATAATAACTTCAGTGTTTCTTGGTTCCGGTCGAATGCCTGTGGCTGATATAATATGGCTGAAGGAGACCTTCTCTGGATCTATCAGTGAACATTCAATGTAGCTTTGAAGCAGGCATCTGGTGCTATGCATAGTCCTAATATTCTCAATAAAAATAAAGTTTGTTTTCACATTTTCCAAGTTTTTTCTGGTTATCCATATACCCTCTATCCCTAAACCCAAACAAACCCCATAAACCATAGCCTAAAACCTAAAAAAGACCTATCCAGTAAGATTCCAAACCTTACCCTACATCCTCTAAACCCTAGCCCCTCTAACTCTGCATGAACGCCCTTGGCCTTGATCCCTAGCTAGGGCACATACCTTTAGTGCCCTGGGACAGAGCATGCAGTCAGGACTGGGTCACTACCAGGACAGACAATGATGCATATTAAAGGACATTAGCCTAAGGAGAAAGCAAAGCCTTATCATGGTAAAATAAAATTATACCTTACAGGAGAAATATTTGTAAAAAAAAAAAGAAAAGAAAAATTTGTATAACTAAGGAAGGATGATGAGTATTTAAATCACTTTAATTGGCTTTAAAATTTAAACTGCTATAATACTACTTCATTATTTGCAAAAGAAAAAAAGCTCTGCCTACAGGTGAAAAAACACAGTTATGTGTACCCAGAAGTGTCACACTAACACCACCACAGAACACCAGGTACGAGGAACAAGCAACATGTACTGAAAAACATTTTGGGAAACATTACACAAAGACAATTATGCAGAAAAGTACAAGATCTATCTATCATAGATTGCATCTAGAGTTGGTTATTCTTCATTGAGTTGAGATCATTTAAAAAATACAAAACTAGAAAATATTTTAGATCAGAAATTTCAAACATTTTGCAGTGAAATAAGAAAAGCATTTGTAATTTCAATGAAATTTGATGAATCAGTTTGTTCTTTAACTCTGCTGTAGGAGACAATCAGCAGAATCTGAGGAGGTCCTTCTCGACCTGATCTGATTTGTTTAGCAGAAACGTCGAGCAGAAGCGCTGTCCAATCAGAAGACCCCATTAATTGAATTCAAGTAAAAAGACCGTACAAACTAAGCAATTTGCATACATTTACTTTGAATGCCATTAATTTGAAAACACCTTCTGTTTTCAACTTGCCATAACCCTGACTCCTGACTGTACATTCCCTAATGCAACAATTTATACTGTTTATCAACTTTACAGAAAAAACTGCCAAGTCAGAATATACCTAGCTTAAGAATAATATATAACCTGATGGAGGAAAATGGGAAAAGTATCCCAGCAGTTTCCCAAAAAAAGCAAACCCAGAAAAAACGTTCACATTACTTGTTTGCAGCATCATCTATATGCTGAATATCAACATTCTGGCACAAGCATGTGTAACTTTCACTCAGATGCTCCATGTTACGCTTGAGGTGGCCCACACTCCATGAAAATTCCACACAGGAAGAACCCAGTAAACCCGAGGATCAAACCCACAACCAGTGGCAATTCTAAGATCTAATTTTTAGGGGACTCCGTCTGTAACAAGAAGGTAAATTGCATGTTACCTGCAAAAATGTTTTAACCCCCCCGTTTAATCACTCAATTCACTGGATAACACAACACAGTAATATTTTCTATATTATATTGTACAATTCTATACAAATTGTGTTTTTTTGCTGCTTATCAGAACACTGTATTCACCTTGCTTAATTTTTCACCATTGGGTTACTCTAAGGATGACTGACTGGCAACACCAATACGGATAAACGTAGACAGTTCACCACCAACAGTTTTACACAGTTAAATTGAATACATTATTGATAATTCTCCTAACTTTAGGTGATAAACACTGCCTGCTCAAAAATCAACAAACTCATCAATCAAATACATATTTGTTTTTCAACAGCTTGTTCCTCATTTTAGACCTATTAATAAAAGCATTTCCTCTGAGAAACCAAATATTCAATGATGTGACTATAAACACACCAAAAAATCTGACCAAACATGCTTTAATGTTGAGCCACAAAATCATTACTTAATTTATGAAGGTAATAATATAATGCAAAAAATCTTGATTAAATGGGAAAAAAAACGTATCGATCCATATCAATATACATGTCACTGAAGAGTGGATTGCTGAGGGCAATGCATCACTCATTATGACCTCTCCTGAATCTGGCTGTGCTCTTTTAATAAAATCATATATCCATCTGGAAAAAAAAGATATTTCCAATGAATCAAGGTTTGTTTCAAAGTTTCTTTTCACTGTCCACAAATGCACTGTAGATATTCCATAAAGCCCAGTTCTATCAGTGTCATGTCTGCACGTGCATGTCCACTGACTCTGCAACAAACTCCAACTCCCATGAGCACCTGCAACCTGACAACATGGCCGCCACTCTCCCACACTCTCAGAGTATGAGCTACTAATCAGTCACACCTGCATCCAATTAGTCACCACTCCATTCACACTTCATATACTCACAAACAGACATGCTTTAAGAAACAACACTTTTGGTCCTTGTCTCTGTTACTGCTAAGTATTAAATTTAAGTGTTTGCTATTCTGGTTATCGACACTGTTTTGTTCTCTGGTTTTTACTGATCTGGATTTTGCCCTGGAATAGTTGTTGCTGCTCTGTTGATGCTTCGGCTGTATTTTGATCTTGTTCTCAGATTAGTGATTTGGATTTGTGTTTTTGAGTTTTATATTAAAGCACTGAACCACAACTGCGCTCCGCCTGTCGGTACCTGCACATGACAATCAGAATAAGGAACACAGTGAGAATGTTAACTAAACTAATCAATTGTATGTTAGCTAGATACCACCTGTGCCAGCAAGCAGACTAACATAATCGCTTAGAAACCTTAACATTAGCTGATAAATTATAGCAAACGTCAGCTAATGTTCTTTGACATTCACACGTTTCATTTCACACAGAGCTATAACCGCTCACAGTAATAATAGTAGCCAATTTGGCCCAGTTTTCTCACAACATAACCCCTAAAAAGGTCCAAATTCACCAATGCTTAGAACCTTCTTACTGTGAGGTGACGGTGCTAACCACTGTACCACCCAGGAGAGAGAGATAGAGGGGGAGAGAAGTGCCAACCAGGTGATCCTCCACTAGATGAATGACTTTATCCAGGGACACGTGCCAGTGGCATTAGACCCATTCTGCTGTTTCTGCTGGAAATTCTTCAGTAAACTGCAGCGGCAGCACCACCATGATATATTCCACGTCCCACTCCTCCACCAGGAACCGCCACTTTCAGCTGCTGTCCAAATACAAAGGAGGCCCGCTTCAGAGGCCAGAAACATCAGTAGGGCTCGTCTGGTGTCCAGCCAACTCTCTGCAATACCATCCCTTATAATCCAGCTGTGCAACTTCTGGAGCAGCCATCAATCCTCACCCGGCTCCTGAGTGAGGGCTTCAAATAACAGCTGCTGCCAAAAGAAATATAACCTAAATGGGGTCATGAGGCTTTCCCCTCATTCATGCTCAGGTTCAAAGAGCAGGCTCACCTCCACGTGTGTTTATGTGCTTGAGCCAGAACACTGATATTTAAAATAAGTTGATGTGAACATTTTTATCTGCGAGGCTGGGTTGCCCCAGCTCAAGGAGAAAAATGCTCACTGGACCCGGGGACAGGAAAGCTGTCAAAGATCACTGGAGCCAATATTTAAACTAGGAAGTACAAAGAACCCAACATCATCAGAGGACAAAATGGTGGTAAACCTTTCTGAAAGTATCATATTAATTTTTTATTCAACAGAATGACACAATGACAGATTTTCATCCAGAGCCCAAATCAGACCAGGAACCTTCAGCCTACAAACACCCAAAAAGTATTCACAAACTGATATCACTAGACAATAGGACAGTAAAAAAATAAGAAAAAAGAGGCATTATTAATTAATTAATTAATAGATAGGTATGTAGGCAATGTAGATTCTCAACAACAGAAATTCAACATTAGATCCACTAATATTAAGGAATTATTTCACTACTTTACTTCATATATAGATCTGTGTATGTTAATATAAAATATAACATTATTGATATTCTGGCAAAAATCTCTAGCAAGCAGTAATCACCATAGACAAACACCAAGGCAGATAAATTCAATACTTTTTTAATGTTGATCTTCAAGTCTAGAGCCAGACATTTATTCTTTTCAGCCATAAATAGAGAAAATCTAAATCAACTTCAACACTGGCTCCTGAACTGTTTCATCTTTTTTCCAGAAACTGGATCTTCACTAGAAGATGGTCTATAAATACACTCGTCCCTAGGGATGCGTCCATACAAATTTATACAGTAAGTTCAGTGTTTTTTTAATGTATTTATGGACACTAATATTGCTACCAAATGAGTAACCTAATCATCAATCAGGAACATTACAGAACATTTTATTTAGCTCTGTTCATGGCCATAAAAGATCTGTAAAATTTTCATATTAAAATTTTCATGATCCTGAGTATAAATTTGCATGTAACTATTGTAAACATCAACTTGATCAGCTTCATACCTCATAATTTGCAATGAACTGAGCTTTTATGCGAGAATTACGCAGTGATTTTTAAATACACTGGCCAAAAGAAAGTGGACACCTGACCACATCTGTATCTCTGTGCAGGACACAAGTTCTTCCACATCAAACTTATCAACTTTTCTCCACACTGTTGCCACCAAGTTGGAAGAATATAATTTTCTAAAATTTCTTTGTAGTATTATTACCTTTCACTGGATCCCAAACCCTGAAAACCAGCCCCAGGCCATTTTTCCTCCTCCACCAAAATGTACTCTTGGAAAGCTTCTTTCTGGTAGCCTGTTTCTCCTGACATCCACCGAACCAAGATTTATCCATCAGAGCACCAGATAGTGAAACGTGATTCATCACTCCATCATGTTTCCACACCTGCAGAGTCCAGCTCACGCTTGTCATTGTGTTTGTGATCACAGGCTTGTGTGCACCGAGATCTTCAGTAAGATGACCTCTAATACCAGTGTGTGTGTGTGTGTGTGTGTGTGGACACTGTATGTCAAGGTGCTTGATTTTATGAACCTGTTATCAGTGGGTATGGCCGAAACTCCAGGAGGTGGTCATTAAAAGGGGCGCCCACACACTTTAGGCTCTAATGCTATAGTGCAGCCATATATAAAACCAACAAGGGATGTGAAACTACTAATTAAGAACAGATTCACGTTGCGATAATGAATTAAGCTGTTTAGGAAATGGTCGTCATGGAGACCGCTGGGTGTGGTTTTAGCATCGACTCTTTCTGAAGCTAACAGAGTGAACGAGTGGCTCATGGGCTTCCGTCTTCACCTCTGAGCTGCTGGCAATCTCAGGGTTGGAGTTATCTGTATGGCCTCGGCTACTGCACTGAAACATGTCTAAGAGGTTCATCTGATTCAGTAGGTGACATTACTGCAGCTCTGGAAACTGGGACTGGAAATGAAATAAGTCAAGAACATCTTTACAGGAAGACTGTAGAGGTCATTGTGTGTTTTAATAAAATAAACATGTATGCGTATTGACAATGGATTAATAACTAGTAACAAATGTGTGAGGGGGAGAAGAGGTGCGGCTCTTTACATCTATAAGCTTGTAATCACTTACTAAAGAAACAGAAACAGGAATTATTTGGCAAAACAAACAAAAACCACCAGGATATAGAAGAAGGGAGTCAGAATGAGACACTAAGATTGGAAAACACATCATGAGCTGATGAGCCTGATTTTAGTGAGAAAAATACATCCATTCTGTCATATAATCAGGCTGTTGTCAATGGTGGTTGTGTTCTTTCTATATATTTACATCATTTTATTGATAAATGACAGAACTCCGGATTTTGAATGCTGAAGATGGCACAGGTCAGTAGCGCAACAGCTGCCGGATCGTCAGATTTGGTCTGATCCTCCCTTTTGAAGGTAATGATTTGAAACCATGTCCAATCTTGGTCTGACCCAGGGTTTCACATCTAATCATGAAAGGAAAGGTAAAGGCAGGAAAGCCAACAACTCTCCATAAAACAGCACAGTTTGTCCAAGATCCATGAAGCAAGGCTCAGTTAAACTTCCTGATCACTCTGTTAATGTCCTCAGCTCGAGCTCCTGGCTCGCCCATCTCCTTCATAAGGCCGACTTTATCTCTGGCCGAGTGCCGAGGAACAGACAGGTGGAACGGCCAGAGGAACCTGTTCACCACCTTGAAGTTCTTGCCAGCGGAGAAGATCTCGTGGATGAGGTCCTCCAAACAGATGATCCCATGCTGGCCTACAGGGAAACACCGCAGAGTTACACATCTCACTCGGACCCAAACTGGCAGACATGCGTAACCTTATATTATATAAACCTGAATTATTACTCAAAACATTTGCTGTTTTTCCTTTAATCCTGAAATCAAACGTCTCATTTCTAACCGTTCTTGCTCACGGGGTCATACACATGCCTTTTATCTTCAACTGAGATCCAAATAACAAGACAAACCGAGGACACAGCGAGTGAACACCACAAATGGTAGATCGTTCATTCAGGTCAGTAAACACTATTACACTGAACCACGATTTTACTTCACTGAATCTACACAGAATAACCCATAATGTTGAAGTTGGGAAAAAAATCAATAGATTATAAAATTAAATACAAATAAGAATTCTTGTTCTATAAGCTTTTGGATCCTAAATGAGTTCTTTTGCTTTATTTTGCAGCTAAGTGGAACAACAAAGTAAATCGATTCAATTACAGCACACAAGATGGTTTGATTTCAGAACAGATCGTAGTTCACTCAGCGGTCTGATCAGAACCGTGTCCTGGCCCAGAGGACGGATGTGATAGACGTCAGCTATTTAATGAGGAGCTTTCTTATTCTCTCTTCACTTCCATCAGCAGATCTGTTCAGAAGACGACTTGAGGAAGCGCTCGCTCTCAGCACCATCACATGGACTTCACCATGTCCTGCTGTTGTCAGACAGGCTCAGGGATAATCTGTGGTCATCAAAGTCTTGTTTATAATTCTACATTCTACAGAGGGGCATTATGGGGTAAGCGTTGCACTAATTCGCTTTCCGTCAGCGTGCTAATTGCGTCGAGCGCTGATCTGCGGCGCTCTGCTTTAACACTCAACAACCAAATTTAAAATCATACTGTTCAGTTCAGAGTAAAACTGATCCAAATGCAGCTCACGTGTAAAAGTGAAATTGTCCCTCAATGGATCCAGTGCTTTGTGTTTTCTGAAGTCTCAAACGGGAGAATCGTTCCGTTACTGAACAGCAAGAAGAAACCTGTTTAAGCCCCGTGTCTCATGTTCACTTCACACATACACATTACTGTAGAATGGACTTATTTACAGAAAACTAGAGAATGATAATTATATACGTGAATATAAATGTGAGGCTTTAAAGCCGCTGGAGTTCATTATAATGACTAGTTTCATCCTGCAGGGTCACACTTTACTTTCTCCATCTAAAGCATCCTCCTCTTCTGGCTCTTCTGCTTCTCTATACTTCCATTTCAGTGTGATTGATGGGACACTGCCCCCTAGTGCACACCCTCGTGTTGTGTCTGAGTGCAGAGCCTTCACCCTGTGATGGGTACTGATGTGAGCTAAAGCTTTCTCCATGTGTTATTACAGACACTCAGGTAGGTCAGTATGGCTAACTGCTGTCCTGTCAGTGGATAAATGACGCTCCAGCCTGTGCTGCCCGGACTCATCATACACATCAGAGTGTTTACATCACAGAAACTGAATGCTCTTAACGATTACACCTTTGTTGTCTGTGGGAACATTTAACACATGACAGTTCAGTTACAATACTGAGGATGCTGTGACACTACACTAACAGCTGATTTTGTTTTATTTATGTAAACAAAGATCACCATGTGATTCTAGCATTAGCTAGTTTGTTGTAGATTTTAGCTGTGCGACATAAGTCTGTTAAAGCAATACAAGTAACGCATGTCGGCTAACTAGCAAACTAAACCTGTTAAAGTCTTAGTTCACTGATATGACAGTCAGCTTGCTAGCCGAGATAAAGTGAGTGTGAAATACAGAGCTCTTCAGACCAACCCTCGCTCCTGGCAGCCTCTAACCACAACCATCTTCTTCTGTTGCCTTGGAAACGCATCCTGCTGGACCAGCTACTTGACCTCTAACTAATCGGCCTCCTATGAGACACGCATGATGCGGCTCAGAACATTCTGTGATAAATGTTACGCGCTGTTAGAGAACAGACACAGACAACATGACAGCTCTTCTATCATGGACAGATACAGCAGGCATCACGTTGAGCTGAAAAAGCACAGTCTGAAGACAGTATCTCAACTGATAACCACTCCAAAAGGACTCAGACTCAACGTTATTCCACACACTGCTGATAGTTACTGTCGATTAAGACTTTATTGGTGATATTTTGAGTACAGTCCAGTTGTGTGTGTACCGCATACTGATCATATTTACACTTGTTTTAATGTGAGAAGTGACAGAACAGTAGATAAAAGTAATAGAAGTAGCAATAATAGAATTAGCTAAACATCCTGCCGTATAAAGGCATACCGTTCTCCTGTTCCTCTGTGAATGAAAGCAGGGGGATAATCACATCATCCAAGCTGAGGTTTGAAAACATTGTGCTTCCATGTAATCTACCTTCCTTAATACTGCCTTTAGCAAATCCATCACACAGCTTACCTAAATGCTGCTCAATGACGGTGTTGTCTGTTAGAGGAATCTTTTTCTTATCCACATTTCCTTGGCCTCTTTTCAAGATGAGCTCGCGAACTGACTTCAAATTAGGAAATCTGACAAAAATAAATAAATAAATTTGTAAATGATATATGTCAACACTCCAATGTGTTCATCAAAACCCAGACTTCTTACCCCCAGGCGACGTAGGGCTCGACGACTCGCAGCATGTTCATAGAGATCTTACTGACTTTAACAAAGGTACCACTGAAGATTTTGCGCAGCCTCAACATCTTTATGGTCCTCCTCACTTTCGGACTCACGCCTTTGATCCTGTAAAGACAGCAATGTATGAGAAGCAGGACCTGAATCGAGTGGAGCAGGACCCAACACTGTGAGTGAGAGAAGTTTGTAAAGGAGAGGCGTTAGAGGAGCATACTCTCGAATGCGTACGGCGAACACCAGGTTGTTCTTGGCAGGAGGAAGAGGAGGAGGAGGTCGGTGTCTCGCTCTCGCCAGCCGCACTTCATCCCTGTGCTTCCTCCTGCTGCACTTATGAAATTCCTCCAGACGCTTGAACTTTAACTGTCCTTTCTTTGTCTGTTAGGAAAATGATAGATTAGTGATATCTTTATTTAGTGAGAATCCTGTAAGCTGAGGGAGCTGTAGAGTTACCTTTCTTCTCTCAAGCAGAGCAAGCTTAGCCTGGGTCGCTTTAATAGCCTGATACGCCTTCCTTTTCTTCAGAAGGTTCTCAGGGACCAACTTAATAACCTTCTTTGTACTAAAGGAGACAAGAGGATGGATGGAGAGAGAGAGAGAGAGAGAGAGAGAGAGAGAGCCGTCATATAAATCTTCCATAGAACTTCACTGTACACAACTCGACCCATGTGCGGTGAAAAAACTTCTGATTTAACATCATCGATTCTGTACAATACTCCCTCCATCCGCACACACACACCGCACCAGGCGACCTCACACAGCCAGAAGAGCGAGGATTAACCGATGCAAAGGATTAGTCCAGATGCAAAATGTAAACAAAGTAGAATACGTACTCGTTCTCCGCCATTCTCGTCCTCCTTCGAATTTGTGTCGCACGCTGATGACGTCACGCCGCCGTCAGGCGCATTGCTGCCATTTCTTATCTTTTCTGGGGGTTTTTAACTACAACATGGCCGCTGTGTGGTGTGGAGGAGCGACTGCACTCATGAGAGAACAGACTTTTATAAACACTTACTCAGAAAACATGTACATCTGTAAAATAAAGCCTTCAAGTATATTATTAATCAGTTACTTCCTGTAGTCATTCATACATAAGCACTTTTACAGCATCCCTGAAGCACAACCCTTACGGAAATCTGTAATAACAACACTACAAGATTACACTAATATATAATATTTCTAAAATGTCTTTAACTATTATAAGATTCCTACGGGAGTTCTATAATTATTTGTACTATTGCTACGAGATTGCAGTGATATTTTTATGTAGTAATCCTATAATATTACTGCACTTCTTTTACATAAGGGAATGCATGAACTTTCTTTTTCAATTGCTGTCTCACTACTATGAATTAGCATGTCATTATTTCGATCTAGTATTCATATTGTAACTGTGTATTTTAAGAAATTATATGTGTATATTGATTTAGTGACTCATTATTTTAAGATATTATCTCATTATTCTGACTTACTAACTCATTATTTCTGAGTGTCTCAGTCAGTACGTTTACATGCATGCTAATATTCCCTTATAATTACGAATATGATGAACAAACTAATATTCTGAATTTGGTACAGGTCATGTAAACAGCATTTTCCAAATTCAGCCTTATTGCAAATAAGGTGTGACGATATGACGATATTACTCAGGTTTTAGGAGCATTCTTTGGACATGTATACAGCGCATTCTGAATATGCGTCTCAATTGGGAATACGATCCCGAGAAATATCGTATGCTTTCATTCTGGTCGATGTACTTCCGGGTCAGTTCGGCAACTTATATTGGACACCCCACACCCGTGGGAAAGGTTCATGGAGTTTTATTTTGAAATTGGGCTCAAATATAAAGACATTAAATCAGTGTTT
>JAQMYM010004360.1:0-13979 GCA_030014255.1 Parauchenoglanis ngamensis | reverse complement strand
GTTCACTTGGTGTCCATTTGCCGCCGGAGTCACGCCAAGAAAAACAAAATAAAACAAAAAAACACGATTTTCAGATCTGGAGTGGCCGCTGCGAGCTGCGGTCGCGCCGCCATTACATCACCATTACGTCACCGTTACGTTACGCCGCCATTGTGTCAGCTTTACAGCAGATGTAACAGGACTCAACAAGTTTCAACTTTCAACTAATTGGTTCATGGAACACTATCTCAAAATACTTGGTGGTCATCAGGGTGTTTTGTTTTTTTCTTTTACACGTATAACACGAGCCTTTATGTTCATCTTGATTAGCAGTGCTTTCTGCCTTGCACCTCTGCCATGCATAACATTTTTGCCCAGGCTCTTTCTAATGGTGGAATCATGAACACTGACCTTATCTGAGGCGACTGAGGCCTGCAGTTCCTTAGATGTTCGTCTGGTGTGTTTTGTGACTTTGATGCATCATTGATGCATGCTTGGAGGAAGTTTAGTAGGCTGGCCACTTCTGTGATGATTCACTACAGTTCCAGGTTTTCTGTATTTGGAAATAATGACTCCCACTGTGGTTTGCTGGAGTCCCAAAGCCTTAGAAACAGCTTTGTAGCATTGCAACATCCCTTTGATCATTTTATAGATAATATATATAGTGCGTAATATGTTGTCACAAAACACACAAAAATAGCTTTAAAATAGTGAGCAACGTGACGAAGCTGTTTGTGGCAAGTGTGTATTGACTTAAACATGCAGGTCACATGATGCAAAACTATAATCTATACTGTAAACCTGTTTTATATTTTGAGCTCTTGTAGAAAACTAAAGAAGCAAATTCTAGAAACCAGACACTTGGTCACTTACATTTGGGTTAAAGGGAGCAAACTGATTGCTTAAATGAGCAAATATAACCTGAGGATATTTTGCGTTGTGGTGAGAATAAAGCAGCCAAAAAGATAAAGTAGTGCGCAGACACTGTTCATTTCCAAACACTGCTTCCGATTAGTCACATCTCGATAGAGGAGCAGTCAGCATGGAGAAGTGCAGAACAGCTGTCTGAGGCGGAGTCCGTCACCTACAACAACTTCATGTAAAGCTTATTATGGAAACTTCTAATTGAGAGTAATTTGTGTATATTTCATAAGAATAATTTCAATGTCAGCACACTGTATATACTCTCCTGAACACCTGATGCTAAGCCATGTTATATATGATGCTTATCGTTCATGATAAGAGCATGCTGTTGTGGACTATCAGTGATGGTTTCTCATTTGACCTCTGAAATCCTGCTAGTGGACTTGACTCACGTTTGTCCTCATGGCCTGTCCCTTCTTCATGTTTTGTTTGCAGATGCACAGAGAACCGTTCAGGTTCCCTCCCAAATCACAGAAAAAATATTGGAGTTGCTCCGGAACAAAAATGAGTTCACATTCATGGCTTCCATCCAGCAGAAAGCAGCCACATCTGGAGTTCTCTTCTCCATCCACAAGTCTGAGTACAGGTACACCTGTTTTTACATCCTTGCAGATCTTGATTTTGCATTAGAATTTTTTAAACGTCTTTGGACATTGTTGCATTTCGTTAATTTAAAAACTTGTATGTACTGTTTAGCTTTTTTATCATAAATAATTCAAATACTAAATAGAAGATGGTAATTAAAATGTGCATTTTTATTGGGGGGATGATAGAGTAAATAATCTACCTCGTTACACTAGAGACTGGAACACTACGGCTAATGATGGTGACCATTTAATACCATTCTGTGCATTTTATAATGACTAATAATTTTATGTGGATTGAAAAATAAGACCTTATACTGTTTTTTTATCTTTGAAAGAGAGGAAGCCTAGCCCTGCTAGCTCATTTATAACACGTGCCAGAGCAGGTCTAACACATCTTCAGTGAAGTTCAGAATAGCATCAGGTATTAAATCATGTCTGTCTATTTAATCAGCTAAATAAAACATCACATGCCGGAGCTCACTGAGGTCTTCCGTATGGATTGTTTTGACATCTGGAGAAGACTTTTCAGGAAAAAAAACTTTTGAAATAAAACTGGTCACGGAAATTAAAGAACGCAAAAGTGTGACAGTTACTGTTAAATTTTTATAATGATGATTTCCGCATTATTTATTTTGTTGAATAATTTGATGGTATCGACTCATTTATATATGAATTGCTATATTTATATATTAATTGCTGCATTTGCTCATTTTATTATGTACTTAAAATATCCTGGCATAAAGGTAAGCACTTTTCCTCTTGTCTAGTCGGGTTACAGTAGTGCACATTTTTGGTTTGCAGTGTATATTTCTGCAATGTGTGGATATTTTACCTGGAACACTCAAAATGACATTTTAACAGCTGCCAAAATGGACAGATTATTTTCGACCAAAGGGGTTTTTCAGCTGTTGGAAGACTGTGCCTTTGATAAAGACACTCACTTTGCAAACTTGAATCAAGTAATTTACAGGTTTTAGATGAGCCAGGGTTGCCAGGTTTGTGTAACAACAACAACTCAATGGCCCATTAAGACCTGCCAAAACCAGGTTTTTAAAATAATTCCATTGCCCTTAGTAATTCATTTATCAGTGGCCTAAAACGGCTTCTTGTTATTACCTATTTTGTCATCAATACAGTGTAAGCACACTAATCCACTTTTATGGCACACAGACAAACGAGGATGCTTTTTTTTAATTTCACATATACACAGATCAGCCATAACATTAAAAACACCTGCCTAATATTGTGTAGCTCCCCTTCTGCCATTAAAACAGCTCTGACCTTTCGAGGCATGGACAAGACCTCTGAAGGGGTGCTGTGGTATCTGGCACCAAGACGTTCGCAGCAGATCCTTTAAGTCCTGTAAGTTGTGAGGTGGAGCCTCCATGAATCAGACTTGATTGTCCAGCACATCCCGCAGATGCTCGATCAGATCGAAATCTAGAGAATGTGGAGGCAAAGTCAACACCTTGAAATCTTTGTTGTGTTCTTCAGACCATTCCTGAATATTTTTTGCAGTGTGGCAGGATGCATTATCCTGTTGAAAGAGCTCACAGCTACTAGGGAATACCGCTGCCATGAAGGGGTGTAATCGGTCTGCAACATTGTTTAGGTAGGTGGTACGTTACATCCACAAGAACGTCCACGGTGCCATTTGTGCTACAGTAGGTCCTGTGTGGGATCGGACCAGACAGGCCAGCCTTCACTTCCCGCACGCATCAGTGAGCCTTGTGAGCCCATGACCCTGTCGGCGGTTCACTGGTCTTCCTTCCTTGGACCACTTTTTGTAGATACTATCCACTGCATATTGGAAACACCCCACAGGACCTGCCATTTTGGAGATGCTCTCACCCAGTCATCAAGCCATCACAGATCCTTACACTTGCCCATTTGTACAACACATCAGCTTTGAGAACTGAATATTCACTTGTTGTCTAATATCCCACCCCCTGACAGGTGCCACAGTAACGAGATAATCTGTGTTATTCACATCCTCGGCAGTGGTTTAGATGTTATCACTGATACTGTAGTTACAATACCTCTAAAATTTTCACTGATGTATAACTTGACTTGTCCATTCAATGCACTTTATTCATAACCACAGTCCACATGTATGCACAATAGAACACGCACTAATGCCTGGAAAAAAATATAATTTACCTGCTTTGCTGTTTAAAGATTGATATAAATACCCTTTTTTTATATAAATACCCCAATTTCTAACCTCTTTCTTAAAATATTTACTCGCTACAGCACAATGAGAGCAACTCAATTAAATGTCTCCAGTCAGGTTCCTTGGTATTGAAGATTAAAGCCATTTTCACCAGTAACAACACTGCATGAGTGAAACATCTGCACTCTAAACCCAAACTAGTTGACTTTACTAGAAAATCGCGTGGGAACCCGTTGCCTTAACCCGTTTAAGTTTTTACGTCACATAAAACTAAACTGCTTAAGTTGTATTAACATAGAACCGTATGACATTCAAGCTTAGATTAGAAGTCTTAACTCAAAATCATTAGTTTAACTAAATAGAGTGAAAATTGTATAAATAATTATTTTTAGTCAAATGCACATAAACAAATGGCAGGCAACACATGTAACATTATTAGAAAACACAGTGTTTTGGACTGAACTCTAGATTTTGAGATTAAATCCAATGTTTAAAGAAAGGTGTCTGGGAAGGTAGAAATGAAACAAATTTAAATGGTCAAGACTTTTATTGAACATTATCAAATGAGACTGCATCTTGTCACCAAAAGAAAAAACAGCGTCTTAACCAAAAGAGACCTGTTAAAACAGGAATTACCACTGCAGCAATAAAATGGATTACCAATCTAAAGACAAGTATACTGCATTAAACTGTTTGGTAGCTGTAACATTTCTTTTGAATCCCTAATAAGAATGAGATTTTGTTTTATCCAACATGAACAAATTACAAAATAACATCTTTCCTGCATCTGCAGAGCAGTGGGATGGATATATATCTTGGCTCTGCAGACAAAAAGGCTGACCAAAAGAGCCAAGACCTAAAGTGCACAGTCACAAACGCATGTGCGTGTATTTGTATGTTTGCATTTTAACATGTTCTCCTAACCTTCTGACCGATCCTAATGTAACATGTAAAAGTACATTCACATCACTGCACATCACTGGGGTCTGTGGTAGCTCAGTGGTTAAGACATTGGATTGGTGATCGGAAGGTCGTGAGTTCAACTCCCAGCACTGCCAAGTTGCCACTGCTGGGCCCTTGAGCAAGGCCCTTAACCTTCACTGCTCACTTGTATAAAAATAAGATGTATGGAAGTCGCTCTGGATAAGGGCGTCTGCCAAATAATGTAAAAAAAAAAAACATACAGTGCGTACACATACATACAACTATACTACAACTACAACTACAACTTGCTCTCAGACATGGAATATTCTACTGGAATGTGAGCTTCATAGATTTGGGGTAGTCGAGATGTAGGGTTACAGTTGTAGGGCACAACTTTTCCCTCGATGATTATCTCCAATGAGGCTGGACTCGGATGCGAGGAGGAGGACGGCACAGCACTTTCATGCTCAATGAGGAGGATCCCAAAGTCAATGTGGTGGAATGAGTCATCATCAGAGTCCTTAATAAAAGATAAACATATGAGCACATTAATGATATTTCATATAGAATAACTACCAACAACTACCAAAGTAATGTAGTTTACTCAGACAGACAAGTGAGGAAAGGTGTGGATTGGTTATCACACAGAAACTGGATGGACGGATTGTACTAGTGATCAGAACAGTATCTTACTCTTAACTGTATAAAACTAAACTCATTGGATTTATCAAAGAGAAAATAATGGCAAAACTGAAAGATTGGGTCCTGTCAGATACTCTTTGAAAAATAAAAGTTTACTTACAAAGCCTGGTTTACAGCAGTCTGTGGGGTCGTCACCAAGGACAACAGGAAGCCCTGTGAGGACCGGTGTCCGAGTATCTGTTGGCTCTGTAGTCTTTTAAGGAGCAAAATGACAACACTTTACATGGGTATTACAAGGAAATGAATGGTCTATAATGGTCTATATTATAGTGTACAACTAAGCCAGTAATACTTTCTTTGGCACATTGTCATTAGATATGCAGAGAAAAATAATGCACATAATGTGCATGGACCAACCCTGATCTGTTGTGAAAGTTTTTTCAACATGTGCCCAACTTTCCATCTGTTGGATCTAAATATCTCAATAAGATATTTAGAAAAATCACAAGAAAAACCACAAGACTGACAGTGAAATATCACTTGGCCTGTTGCACATAGTTGTGCATCGTGGGGTTTTTGGTGGATCTTAGATAAGTGGAGTTAAGTGCATTAATCGGGTTAAATGTGCACACACATTCTTGGTGTAAGCATGGAAACGGTACAGTTCTACTGTAGCTCCCATGTTTTAACCTATGCTGTTTTAAGATGCAAGTCCTTTTATAAGACAAAAACTCATAATACTTAGACGTCCACTGCATTTTCATAAGAACCTGTTACCCACCGGTATGCCAAAATGTAAATGCGCGTTACATTAAATTTACTTAAGCGTTTAGTCGACGCCTGGTCACTGGACCAATATTTCACGTGATAAAAGTTTTTCACAAATACTGACCGTTCAACGTGGTGCAACAAAGCTCCTGAAAACCACAACTTCTCTTCAAACGGCCGTAATCTTGCACAGGTGTTTCGTGCGCTCGTGTCCAAATTCAAAGTTGAATGAGACCCAGCCCCTCTCAAACAGAAGCATGACATCATAGGTGATCTCTACTTAACATGATCACTACATTGTATATTTTCAGCCAGATAGTTCATACGACTAATGCGATTTAGTAATGAGGTCAGTTTTTTACAAAACAAGATATTAAGTAATGAACACTAAAAAATGATTTAAAAACAAAATCCGTGTTTACAGTGTGAACAGCGTAACCGCCCGCATGTGGTGTTGCATGTTTCATTAACTGGTTTAGTGAATATGTTGTACCAATACTGTATCTGTACTGACTGATTATTATACACATGCCCCACCACGGAATATTTACTAAACCAGTGAGAATAACTATGATTAAAAACAAATTAAAAGTTTTGACGTGTGTGACAAATTAAAAAATGTTAAGGCTGGCAAGTTGCTGTGGTGTAAGAGGAATAAATCATCCTTTACATTTGCATAACAACACCAGCACTCCTTTCCTTCCCTTCCATACAGGCAGGGGCTTTTTGAATAATAAAATTCGGCGTTTGGCATTCGAAAGTACATTACAAATGCAGAAACAGATTGTCTACAATGCAGATGTGTCAATGCCCCAAGGCACATTTAAAACGGATCCTTCAAAACACCGCAGGAGGACTGAGATTCATGTTAGATGCACCAAAATCCCTTGTCGTTTTACCCCGTAATGATGCTAACGCTCTATGAGCTCGCACAAGAACCAAATGACTTATTAGGGATGAAGTGCAACCAAATCTTGCCCTAATTTTGGGTCATTGGACCAGTGAGTGTAACTTTGGCCTTGACATAAAAAGGTGATAAAACTTTCTTTGAAGAACATGAAATATTAAATTTATGAATCCTTTCTGTCTTTACAAATGCACTTTACCATCCTTGTATTATTTAGCCTTTAGTGGATAGAAGTTATGATAATGGACAATAACGAAAAGAGCATAATCACCATAAAGCTGACAATTTGAGCATGACTGAGTCTGTATTACCTATAAAAGCACACTGAGCTGGTTTATGACTTTCTCTCTGAATGATGGCTTGTTAAAGCGCTCTCATACCAGGCTGTAACAGCTGACTGTAGTATTTTCGTGATTATTTGATTCTGCATAGGCAGCATTTTACAGCACAGGCAAAGCTCCCAGTGGAATCCCCTTGCAAAAATGTACTTTTTTCTACTTCTGTACTGATTTCAGAGAAAACATGACCATACTGTGATGTGTGGAGATATCATTCCTTCTGTTTTTTTTTCATTGGGGACATTTTTGAAAGATATAGAATGTAACATAAGCTCAAGGATAGCTTCTAGTTTGTTTCTCCGGTTCCTGTACACCTGTACAGAGAAGCTCCTAGCAAGGACCTTGCCCATAGGGTTTGTTTTGAGGCCATTTATTCAGAACACCTTCCTTGCTGGCAGTTTCCTTTCTTTCTTTGTCCAGAAAAAAGGTAGTGTTGGTGTTTAAGCCACAATTTTGGTTTATACTTCATTCTTCACTATTCATTAAAATATGTTTATGCATTTAAAAATTGTACTAAATATAAAAGAAAAAAAGACTTGATTATCAGTTGAAAGATGACAGCATTGTGTTAGGAGGAGCTACTCTACAAAATGACTGTAAAAATATAGTGAACAGGCTATTTAAACAAATTTCAGTTTATTCAGATTTGATTCATGGTTTTGACCCGTGTTTTGTATTCTGGTTTTACGATAATCTGTGATAATTTGTTTGAGCCTTGCCTGACCCTTGCCTGTTTCATGACCTTGACCTGCCTTTCTGACAGATTACTTTGCTATCTACATAGATGTAGCAGGAGAGGAAAACAGACAAGCAGCCATGGCCACTCAGGGCCACTCATCTGCCAGGAGACCTACAATATCGCCTGGGAGAGCTAGACGAATGCCTGGACCGGCTCACCAAGCCATTCTGTCATTGTTTTACTCCGGTAATGACTCCCCATGCTCTTCTTTCTCAGCCTGATAAGATTCCCGGAAAGACCTCTGAGTGCAAAGGCTTTCTATTCCAGTGTTCCTTGTCTTTTGCCAGTCAGGTGGGGACTACAGATCAACAAAAAGTTGCCCAGTTTCAGAACCTACTCACAGGTAAAGTGCTAAAATGGGCAACAACAGTGTAGGAGAAAGGAGGCGGATCCATGGCATCCTGTGACCAATCGATTGAACTGTTTAAGTGAGACTTTGATCACAACCCTAAAGGAGAAGATGTTGGGAAGCAACTTCTGAGGGTTCAGCAAGGGAAGATAAGGGCCACTTGAGCGAATATGCCCTTGCGTTCTGCACTATCGCAGAGGGCAGGGGCTGGAATGAAGCAGTCCTTAAAACTGCTTTTCACCTTGGTTTCAGTCCCGAGGTTCTCACAGAACTGGCATGTCTGGAGGATTCAGTTTCTCTTGACAAATTCTTTGATCTATCCATCCGTCACGGTAACCTGTTGTGCAACCGACCCTCTCTGCATCTAACCTCCATCGCCGCAAATCACAAATCTCAAGACCGCTAAGTGACCAAATCCACATCAAGCCCAGTGGGCTCTATTCTTCACATGCACGCAGTTTAACTTGTCCTACAGACCCCGGTCAAGGAACACCAAGGCAGATTCTTTATTTTGCCTCCATCCTTCCGACGTCATCAAAGAGGAACCTGAGCCAATCCTACCTGCGACCTGCTTTGTAAAGGCCCTCACATGGGTCCTATGTGCTTGCACGTTTCAGGGGTAGACTGATTAACCCCTGATGGTAACCAGTGAACGGGCAGCCAGTGAACCTATCAGTTGCTCAATTCAAAGTATTCATGGCCTAATGTGTTAACTGACATTAACTGCTACGGTTCTTCATGCTCACTGTGTGCTCAATCCAGAGTGCCTCTTGCTCTGCCTGTGGGCAAACTCATGCTTTTACCCATACTTCTTCCAACAGTTCTAAGAACTATAAAATGTTCCTTTGGTCTGAAAACACCTATTTACACCAATTCTACTACATTGTCAAGTACTTGGGTGCTCATTCACTCTTGAATCTGTATTTACTTTTCTCCACAGGAATGCAAATTTTGCTGTCAGCCTCTGCCTCTTTAAGAAAAAAATTGATAGACATGAGCTGTCAGATTCATGCTAATGCTATAGTGATGTTGTGAATGCTTGTCCAAAATGGTGACAAGCTACAGCTAATGTCCTGCTGTATTACTCATGGAATTGTTAATGTTCACTTGTAGTATTGAAAGGAGATCTCTTTGAATTGTTTTAATTGTTTTAAGATTTACATAAGGCACATTGTGCAGATGTTACTATGGAAACTGCTAAAGCTAAGCCGGAGTCATACAGCATTAACTACTGTTGAAAATGGCCTTGCTGGCAGTTGGGAATCCAAGAGAGTGTAATAAGATGGAAGATCTCACTCCTCTGTAAATCAGTTCGGCAACACTAGCCAATCACAGCTGCCTGTAGTATAATGTACGTAATATAACTTACAAGATCAATGGACTTAAATTTCACTCAAAATAACTTTATATTAACTGAGTTTTTTGCATGTCTTCCTATAATGTACAGTATTATTTATGCTACATATGCATCGTCTATTCATATAGCAATGGGGTATGCAAAACCTAATTGCACTGTACTGCTATCAGGATAAAGTCCTTCTATTCTGTTCTAACCTTTGCATTATGGAGACAGTGTCCATTGCCAATTTTAAAATGGAGCTGGCAAGCTGACAAACATACCTAGCTAACTGATTATTGGTGTACGTGTCTAATTTCAGATTTTGTTTGAATCTCTTGTTAGGCCACACCTTCCATATTTCCTCTTCCCTTTCCTATAAGTCTTGCCTTGGTGTTCTAGGAATAGTACTGAGACATGTGGCCTCTTTATGTAATACTGCTGAGACACTGCGGTGTCTCAGTACACACACGCACACACGCACACACACAGGTGTATGGATTTCTGGTTCTGATGCAATCTTATTCCTATTCTAGCAGACTGCATCCAGACACACAGTACAATCTGTCGTTTGTGTGCACAATAAGCTGCATTACATCCTTGCAAACTGTGAAAAGATTGGGCAATGTTTTATGGCAGATGAGAAATGCAAACTACTACAGGCATCACACACCAATGGGAACTCACACTAATGACCCAGAAACCCACATTAGCCAACCTGTAACCTTGTTGTTAAACTGAAATGACAATACCAAACTCACACGAAGCATGTGCTGTGCATTAGAGTACAATGACTGCTAGGACCAGTAATGATTTTTTTCAGTTTTTGTACTGGCCCTGGTGTAGTGTGGGACTCTTTCATACTGGGATGAATAAATTGAGAATATTTTCAGTGGTGAATTTGTAGTAATGCTATATAGGGAATAAGTCTTTATGAAAATTTTCATTTTGCATTAAGACTTGTGTGTTGTGTGCGTATGTGGAGTGTAGATACATTTATCTGCACCTAACAGGCTGAATTGGGGTCAAAATGGCTCACGGGTGACATTAAAGGCGTTCGTCCTATGATTGTCAGATTGTGCAGGTTCTGTAGGAGCCCATGTAGCTAAATTGGCCATGCTCTTAAGTTTATCTACCCAAGCGTGCATCTGTGAGCTCTCTATGCAGAAGAGGACAAATAACGTTTTCCTCCAAATGTTTTTGGGACGTTGGTGCAGGGATAAGACATATGTCCCCACTCCTATAACTCGTCACTTTCATCCAGCTCCCTTTCTTATGGACACACCTAATGAAAAACCCTCCACATCCAATATCAATCATTCATAATGCTTATACTTTAGTTTATTTATGTAATTTTGCATAAGATTTCAATAATTGGCCAAAGTGCCAATTAAAGTGACAAACTAAAGTGAATTTGTGTCACTTGTTTCGTCTGTCCGTCCATCCGATTATCTCAGAAATTTGTCAAATTTAAATGGCTGACCGATCAATTGGTCAACCACTATTGAGAATATACACTTGTGGTCAGAAGTTAACATACACAAACAGGAATGTTATCATGGACATGAATGTCATGGCAATATTGGGCTTTCGTTGACTTCTTTGAACTGTGCGAAAGTCCTTAGTGCAGATCTGAGAAAGAGGACCATAGATTTATGCAACTCCAGAATGACTCTTGGAGCAATTTATAAACAACTGCAGATTCCAAGATCATCAGTTTAAACAGTTGTACGTAACTACAAGTTATTAGGAGGTGTAGCTACTTTGCCCAGCCACTAGAAGAAGACCCAAATTGTCACCCTCAACTGAGAGGAAATTAGATCAGATGGTCAGGAACAACCCAGGAACCATGAAGGCACAGTCCTGACATACCTGGAAGCTGCTTTAACACTGTCTACAGTCAAGAGAGTTTTACATTGAGAAGCTGCTGTCCAAGAAAGAAGCTCCTGCTCCGAACTCGACACCTTCAAGCTTGACTAAAATGTACAGCTGACCACATGGACAAAGAAAAAGCCTTCTGGAGGAAAGTTTTATGGTCAGATGAGACAAAGATCGAGTTGTTTGGCCACAAAGACCAGAGGCACAGAGGAACACTGTAGCAGTTATTAAGCATGGTGGAGACAATGGCCTCTGACAACTTTGACAATGGCCATCATGCTCTGGGGTTGTTTTGCTGCCAGTGGAACTGGTCCATTGCACAAAGTGGACGGAATAATGACGATTCTCAAAATTCTTCAGCAGAACCTTAAACCATAGGCTAGATTTTTGTAACTTGGACACAGTTGGGTGTTCCAACTGGACAATGACCTGAGCACACATCAAATCTGGTTGTGGAATGGATAAAGCAGGCTAACATTAAGCTTAAAAATGTCCTGATTTTAACCCTATCAAAAATATGTGGACTATGCTTAAAAGTCGGGTCCATGCCAGAAACCAAACATTTAATTGAAGAATAACCAAACGGAATTGTGCCAGAAGTGTCTGGTCAAGGTGAAACATGCTAAGGGGCATTTAACCAAATATTAGGTGTGCTATATGTATATTTTTGATATTGTATGTATAATTTTTCCCCATGTTGATACAATGTTGATTCCTGTTGATCCCTATGTTCTGCCACAGTAAAGGTACAGTTATAAAAATCATTAAAAGCCCAATATTGCCATGACATTCATATCCATGACAACATTCCTGTCCTAGTGCGTAAACCTCTGACTGCAAGTGTACGTCCTATCCTCACCCGAGTGTCCTAAAAATCAACTTCAATCTGAAGCAAAGTGTAGACCCTGATGAGCGAGGAAAAGTGGAAACAACTCTCAGTACCTGGTGCTCACCAAACTGAAGTGACCTTACAAGTGGAAGCTTTTCTGCATAGTCACTTCACTGCCAAATGCCCACAAATGTTTTTGTGTGCACATGTCAGCATCTTGTGCTCTTTTTTAATAACCTCAATGTCTGACATTGTTATTCTCTCTCTCTCGCTCTCGCTCTCGCTCTGTCTCTATCTCTCTCTCTCTCTCTCTCTCTCTCTCTCTCTCTCTTACACACACACACACACACACACACACACACACAAACACACACACACGCACACTGGGGAGAGAGAGAGAATATAATAATGGCTCAGAAGTAAGGTTTTATTTATGACTCACCTTCTGCTCTGCCTCTTCACCTGACTGGATAACAGGTAATGCCTTGTGATGGTGTCAAGGTGTTAGGGATAAGGATACAGTCTGACTTACATTGTGATTGTCATACAGCAGCAGTAGTGAAAAAAGCTAAACAACAACTACGTGTCCTGCGGCATCTCAAAAGGGCAGGAGTGACCACTTAAAATCTGACAACAATATACACTACATATAGTCACTTACATTACAGAACACCTGTCCAGCACATGAAAAGCAGCTAGAACACAAAATGTGTTGAGAAAAGTACCTGCTGAATCATCATCGATCAGCCATCACGTTAAAACCACTGACAGGTGAACCGAATAACATTGATTAATTTGTTACAGTGGCACCTGTTAGGGGGTGGGATATATTAGGCAGCAAGTGAACAGTCAGTTCTTGAAGTTGATGTGTTGGAAGTGTATGGAGCTGAGCAACTTTGACAATGGCCAAATTGCGATGGCGAAACGACTGGGTTAGGGGAATCTCTAAAACAGCAGGTCTTCTGGGGTGTTTCTGGTATGCAGTGGTTAGTACCTAGGAAAAAGGGTCAAAGGAAGCACGACCAGTGATGTCTGGGCATGCTCCTGATGAAACGACGGACGGTGTCCCGGAGATCTCCTCTCAGACCTGGATTGGGCCATATGAGGCCAGGCATTGTCCTGCATCAGGAGGGAGCCCAGTGCACCAGCATAAGGTCTAACAATGTGTCTGAGGATTTCATCCTTTCACATCTTCTCTGGCAGTTGGATCAGAAACATGCACATGACTGGCCTGCTGGAAGTTATTTTGTAAAGCTCTGGCAGTGCTCCTCCTGTTTCTCAAAAGCTTATTATTGCTGTTATTGCTGATGGGTTGTTGCCTTTCTACGGCCCTGTCCAGCTCTTCTTGTGTAAAGGCCTGTGCCCTGGTGTCTCCTCCATGTTCTTGAGACTGTGCTGGGAGACACAGCAAACCTTCTTGAGATGGCACGTATGGATGTGCCATCCTGGAAAAAAAAAATATATATATATACAGTAGGATGCGAAAGTTTGGGCAACCTTGTTAATCTTCATGAATTTCCTGTATAAAACATTGGTTGTGACGATAAAAAAATTTCAGTTAAATATATCATATAGGAGACACACACAGTGATATTTGAGAAGTGAA
>JAQMYM010004359.1:0-13981 GCA_030014255.1 Parauchenoglanis ngamensis | reverse complement strand
CTACAAAAACTGATGCCATATTCGTGTTCTGTGGGCCAGAAATATGTTAAATCAGCAGAAATATATTAGACAACTCTCAAAAAAAATTTTTTGTAACCCAGTGTTATTAAATCGTGGTGGTGAATTGTTTTTAAAAAAATTGTATTACCCCCAAACAAGCACATGTCTACATACATTTTTTTTTTTTTTTAGAAATATCTATTATTTTGATGAAGGTACACAACTGCCCACTGTAGTGGACGCCACACACATTAATGGTTTAACCCACTCAGTGCCACCGTCAACTCGACAGAACACTGAACGTTCTAGAATGACAAGGGCGTTCTATATTCAACAAGCTGCATAAGCCATGAAAGGTGTCATTTTATCCAATCAATATACAGTTGTACTGTGTAATGGGATGAACTGAGGAGTCAAAGATGATCTGTGTAATTGATGTTTATCTAATTTATGCCACAGAGTGGCACAAGAGAATGCCAAGTGTGGAAAATAAAATCGAAGTGAGTTATTTTCTTGGGATTGCAAGGAAGAGTTTTATGGTTTTGGAGAGATTCAGACTGAAGGGGAGGGAAGGAGGGAGGCGCACGAGTGAGTGGCGTCAGGCTGATGTTCGCTTGTCTGGGAGCTGACTAACCACCGCTGAGGAAAGAAAAAGGATGGGAGTTTTCACATTTTCACATACAGTATGTGTAAATCCATTCTCTCTTTTGTTTATAAACCATGCGGTCAGATTTCTGAACTTAGCAGTGTAGCAGTAGCCCACTGCTCATAGGACTATGAGAAAACCACTTTGTGGAAGATTATACTAAGTACATGGGTGGTGTGGACAGAGCAGACCATCTCTGCAACTACTACTAACATGGACACCGCAGCGTGAAGAGGTTTCTCCAGTTCTACCATCATGTGAAAGAAGTGGCCCCAGTGAACTCGTTCATTGTGTACCTGGAGTGCGGCAACCCGGTGGATGTAGATGTAGATTTTGGGAAGAAAGTGGTGGAGGGGCTTTTGCAGAGAGGGATATCCAGGTATGTGCAGGTGCCATCACTTCACACGGCAGTAATAACTGCTGCTGGGGCGACACGTCTTGGGGTGGAACTCGACATCTAAGCCAGACTGCAAAGTCTGCTCCTCTGGTAAGAGGAAGGATGGGAAGAGTGGATGGAAACAGACATCTTTCTTCTACAAGAAGTGCCCAGACAAATGTGCCCTGTGCCCCACCACATGTTTTGAGCTGTACCACACCAAGATAGTCTACAGACAGTGACTGGTGAGTTTTTCACTAGTTTTGCATGTGTTTTCGTTTGACAGTTTACAATGTTTTCTGTAGTGGATGGTGATATACTGAATAGTAGTGTAACCTCTCAAGTAAGAATGACATTTTCTCTGTCCAGCCTCTTTTTAGGCTGCTGTTGCTGACCTGTCCAGCTGTCTGCTGGTCTATTCAGTCGCCTGCGAGGGAAAGCCAGAAGTCTGCTGGCATATGCACACACGAACGCACACACGCACTCACTGATTCTCATTAGCCATTTTTACACAATATTGTAGTAAAAAGATCCCTCAGTATGCACTCGTTGTGTATTTGTAAATAGCAAGCTGGTGTTCCAGAACCAGAGGCATGACATATGACAATGGAGTGTTGGCATTTAGTGTACATATTAAGTACTATGCATTGGAAATATGAATACCTCGAGCATGCTGCTTTCAGAACAATAATGGTGGGTGAACTGAGTTTTGAGGTGCTTTTGCTAGCCATGCACATTTAAACCACTCTTCAAACGCAAGAAATGTTTCGGCTTAGAGGCCGAATGAAATTACATGCCTGTCTGGATTCATACCTTTTACTTAGAATGGCAATAAACATGGCCACCTTGAAAAGGATGTGTAGAAGGGGCTTATATGTCTTGCTCTTTCGCTCGCTCTCTTATTTTCAGTCTCTTTCTCATTCTCTTTAACACACACACACACACATTCACTGTCTCTCATTCTCAAGCTGTCTCACTCTCACGCACACAAGATTGACTGCTGATATTGATAATAGCTAATTTTTCAATCAGATATGTTTTTTCAGCCAATGTTACAGTATTTATTTATTTACTTATTTATTACAAAACTGTACAAGTATTGAGATTTACACAAATGACCAGAGGCTGTATGTTTTTATTTCAACACAAATAGATTGTGTGTTGTGATTAATGTAGGAGGATAATTTATATTAAGTGTTACCTTTTATAATACCAAAAGTATTTTATACAATACTGTACATTACACTTACTCTTTGAATATATGACCACTGAATTTGCATTTACAGTATATGTACGTTTGTGTACTTGCTGTGTATTTATGCTTTTTTATGTTCACATTCATAGCGTTGTCACTTTTTATAACTGACAATTATATGAATGTTGACTCTCCGCCATCTGTAATAAAAGAATAATACTTTCAAGCACAGCAAATAAATATTTGTAATGATTTCTCTTATGTGTCCATTAAATCTTCATCTTGTTTGTCATTGTTGAAAATACCTTTTAAAAATGACACCCTTTTTTTCTGCTATTTTGCTTAATGTAATAATATAATAATGTGGACAGAATTGGAGGCACGTGTCTCTTCACGCATGTGGTTTTGGATATTGAATTTTTTATGAAGACATCTTTTTAGTAGTAATTGTCTTATTTCTAAGGTTAATTTTCACACTTTGAATGGTGGCAGCTGTCTTGGCTTAACACTGTAAAGGGTCAGTGTTCCAGAACACTCTAGTAGTGTTCCAAAATGAGTTCCAGAACTCTCTGGCATTCTAAGTCTCTGGCACTGAGTGGGTTAAATTGCACTTCAATAGTAAATGTTCTTCTTTAGTGTTTACGTATCTCAGATGAAGAAACACATGAATAATTGATCAAATATGTGCCATTTAATTTTAAAATCAATTAAGTAATAGATATGATTACAACAGACAACTTAGAAAAGTACAATTATTTGTCACTTAATCACTTAATTAATTGTAATTAATTTTTGGCCATTCAATTTGACCAATCATTCATTCAAAAAAACAAAACTGTTAACATGTAAAACAGATATTCAGTATAAAAGCAATATTATTTTGGATATAGCATTAAACAAATGTTTTCTTAAAATTTCTGTAAGATTATTTGATTATGAAGGTCATCAAGTCAATGTAACATGAATATACAATAAATACATTTATAATCTAGTATATGAGTAGGTTAAAATTAGACAAACAACCTAGGAACAATGATAAATAACTTCTGGTAGAATTACTATGATATTTTAATTAATGTTGCTAAATTTTCATTTGATGTATAATATGTGAAATTAAATTGAACTGAGTGCAAATTCAGTTGAGTGTGGAAATTTCCATAACATCCTGGGCACAAAGCCTCTTTACAGGCTTGGCAAACATACTTTTTTTTTTTCTTGCAAACTTCTTCTCAACAACAGTTTGCATTCCTTACATCTGCTAACTTTGGCTAGTGATTTCTGGAGCTGTATCAGACTTCCTGTGGTGTGTTAATGGCTACTCTTTATAGCCTCGAGGTGGTGAGGCATCACTTGGCCTTCCACTGAAGTGTTTGAGAGAACCCACATTTACCAGTGCTGTGGCAATTGAAACTTTGAATTCAAGAAGGTCCTTGGCTTTCTCATGCGTCTTGCAGAACAACATCCATGTGGTAACACAGGTTGTCACAAAAATGGGGAAAAAAACATGCAAGTACCACCTCTTGTTTTTAGGCTGATGCGAATATGCACCTACATACTGATCCAAAAGATCTACACCTCCCATGCTGGTGTTACAGAGCTTGATGGCTTGTGCGCACAAGATTTGGGTGACTTACCTCTCCTTTATCCACATTTTGGCAATATCCTGTGGACTCTTTCCAACACGTCTTGATGCCACTCGGATAATGTGCTATCCAGCTATCAGGTCACAGAGATATTCTTCCATGAGCTGATTGGCTTGGCAGGTTCCTGTTGCCTCAATTCCCAGATTTTTTAGTTTCTCTAGAAGGGGGATGTTGCAGAAGAAGTGATCAAAACATTTTGTTATTCTTCTCTTTTATGTCTCCACATAGTTGGAGAACAACTTATGCTGCCATGCCAAGTTCCCCCATGTGACCCCTGCCTCCACTAGCTTCCTCGTAGAGCTCAAACTGATACATGTAACCACATGCCTCAGCGTGTACCCATGCCTTAAAGCCCCAGGGCTTGAATTTCTTGGTAATGTATTATTGGGTGTTTTCTCTTCCGTTGAAGGGAATGATTTATTCATCTGTTGACTGCAACTCCTCTGGCTCCATGGCAGTTGAAAAGGTTGACTGAAGCACATAAAGTACTGGGCACATCTTGAAAAATTTGTCATCCCCAACCTGTTCATTGTGGGCCACAAAAATGTAGGTATTTTATAATGCCCTCAAAACAATTGATGGACACCGCATCAGTGAAACCATTTTGCCATAGATTTGGGTTGGCTGACCTAATTCTTGGGTACTTGATGTGTGACATCATCAGATTTATTCCCAGGAACATTTTCAGTTCTGGGCCAGTAATATCAGGGCCCCCTATACAGTACAGTATATCAGTGTGTTAGGAAAGAGACTGGAAGATATTTCAGTAGGCTCCTCCCCCTCAACCTTAATGGTATACAGACCCTGAAATGAAGGAAAGAGTCCCTCATAAGCATCATCATTTAATTTCTAGATTCTTCTTCCCTGTTCCTGATCTTGGACACCTGCTTCAATCTCTTGCTTCCCCTGCTTCCCCCTCTTTTCCTATTGCCTAACACTCTTCTTCATCTGACTCTGAGCTGTCACTCTCAATGCCCCAGAGCTGTTTTTTTTTCTCCTTTCTTGACTGTCCTGATCCTGTGTTTTATATGACAAACAATGTGTTACAATTAGATAATGATTAGGCTTACCATAATGCAAAGAAATTTAATAAAAAATGCACTCAAGCCTGTATATAAGTGTATGCGTACACAAACACTTTTGTAATACTATCCTTGCGAGGACCTTCTATTGACATAATTAGTAATACAGGTAATTAACACTATGCCTAAACATAACCTTAACTAGATGTCCCCACAAGGTCAAACAGTCAAATATTTCTTATTTATTTAATATACATTATATATATTTATTATATATATATCACCAAGATATAAAAACCTACACACACAAACTCCATGTGTTTACATGGGAACACCCTGCACACCCATGAACACATAGGCGCATAGGCACAAACAGTATATAGCCATGTTTGGATTTATTCCATGTCTTGAATATGACCTATATATTACAATATACCATATATTCATTGACAATTTTGTTTAAGTATTTAGATAATAAATATATCATTTGCCTAAAGGTATTTTACCCAATTGACACAAAGGGTCCTCATTAACAAAATATAACCATTGATGCATGATGTCCACTACAGTGGACAAGTACATTTTCACTCATTAAAAAGTGCAAATCCCACATTGATTAAACTTTGATAAAAGTATTTCCCAGATGTTTGTTAATAAGACAATATTTTGTACCTATATGATTCTTGTAGAATAAAAGGAATTAAAAGATATTCCAGAGGTCGCAGAGTCATGTCCACGTCTATCCGCCACTTTGGATTTATGATGCAATATTTTAGGGTAACACATATTATTAAAGACAAGGATTATACAGTAATACAATAAATGTTTAGGAGATGCCCCTTTGTTGTATTGAAAATAGTCAATAGTGTGGCGTTTGGCTGGACACAAGTGCAGGTAAGAGACAGCAGTAAAACAAACAAGTTTATTAAACACAGAGGTGAAAATCGGCAGGCATTATCAATATCCACAAATGGAAACCGGTTCAGACAATTGGCAAACAACACAGACTAGGCAAGGTAAAAGGCAAAATCCAAACAGCAGAAAACAGATTCAAAATACCAGAAAGCAAACACGGGAAAATACATGGCTTGGCAATAGCAACATGGGGGTAAATCTCAGGCGTCGCGAAGACATAGCGAAACTAGGAGTTCTTTTAAACACCACATGAGTGTTCATGAATGAGATGCACCTGCATCAAATTTGCAGTCATCCCGGTAGGATGCAAGGGCTCATGGGAACCGCAGTCCTTGCCAAAAGTTACATTTTTTACAGTTATGTGTGACAGATTTTCGAGAGCACACTGCATGCAGCAGAGTTCACAAAGCATGCAGTGCATGCAACGAGGGGCAGATCATGACAGAACCCCTCCCCCAAAAGGTGCTACTCCCGGAGCACCCAACAAAGTTGTTCCGTGGTGGGCCTGGCATATCACTAGACTCTACCATGCCAAACGTTTGTCTCAGTAAGGGTGTGGGCAGTAACTCAGGCATAGAGGCAGGCTTCACTGGGCACACTGGAACCAGGATCTGCTCTGTGGCTGCGGCTGAAGCAGGAGCAGGCTCTGTGAGTGTGACTGTTACTTGAACAGGAATAGGCGAGGGCTCCTTGACTTGAGCTGTGAATAGAATGGGCTCTGTAGCTTGAACTGTTCTTGTGGCTTGGACCGGAACAGGCTTTGTAGCTTGAATTGGAACTGGTTCTGTAGCTTTGACTGGAGAGGGCTCCATGACTTGAGCTGTAACCATTATTGGAACTGGAACGGGCTCCGTGACTTGAGCTGTTACTGGAACTGGAACAAGAGTGGACTCCGTGACTGTTGCTGGAACAGGAACAGGAGAGGCTTCCGTGACTGTTGCTGGCTCTGTAGCTTGGACTTGAACAGGTTCTGTATCTTGGGCTCGAAAAAATTCTGTAGCTTGGACTCAAACAGTCTCTGTAGCTGGACCTGTTCTTGTGGCTTGGAGTGGAACAGGCTTTGTAACTTGTACTGGAGCGGGCTCTGGCCCTGAGACTGTGGCTGGTACAGACCTTGTGGTTGTGATGGGAATTGGCTCAGATGTAGACTTGGACCCTGGTGCAGGCTTGGACTCTGGCATAGACTTGGACTCAGGCATGGACTCTGCCATGGACTCTGTCATCTGCGTAGACTTGTACTTGGGCATGGACTCAGGCATGGACTTGGTCTTGACATCATCCTCGAAGCCTGGCGGAGGGCTGATGACATAATCCCTGAAGCCTGGCAGAGAAGTGATGAAATAATCCTTGAAGCCAGGAGCATGCTCTAGAGCAAAATCCTCCCTCTTTTTCTCCGGAGGGGGCTCTGGAGCAGCAGCTGCCTTCTCAGCCTGCCACAGGAGCTCCGATTGTTTCCTCTCTGCCTCTTCATTGCAAATGGCATCATAAATCTACAGCAGCATGGCACCAAAGTCATCGTGGTTCCACAGGCATGGGTGCTCAATGGTGGAAAGGTGTTTAGCCCACCGGAGAGCTGGCCCCATGAGCCAGTGAACCATACACCTCACCCAAATGTCCTCAGCTGGCACTGGAGCAGGAATCCATTTGGGGGGTATTCCAGTCCATCATAAAGTGCTGGAGTTTCTGTCCTGAAAAGCTGTACAAAAAACAAGTGCATCGTGTGCATGCGGCCATCCTCCCAAGGTCCTGCTGCTTCCTGGTTACGTTAAAGCATTCTGTCATAAGTGTAGGGTTTGGCTGGACACAAGTGCAGGTAGGAGACAGCAGTAAAACAAACATGTTTATTAAACACGGAGGTGAAAGTACACAAATCGGCAGGCAGTATCAATATCCACAAACGGAAACAAGTTCAGGCGATCGGCAAACAACGCCGTCTAAGCAAGGCAAAGGGCAAAATTCAAACAGCAGAAAACAGAGTCAAAATAACAGAAAGCAAATGTAGGAAGATACATGGCTTGGCAATAGCAATATGGGGATAAATCTAATGCTTCGCGAAGACATCTTGGAGTCCTTTTAAACATGGCGTGAGTGTTCATGAAGGAGATGCACCTGCATTCAATTTGCAGTCATCCTGGTAGGATGCAAATGCTCATGGGAACCATAGTCCTTGGTTGTAGTTCGTGCCAAAATGCGGAAGTGTGTTCTTCCATGCTATGCGCTGCGGAGATTATCGAGAGTACGCACGGCACAGTTCACAAAGCGCACAGTCTGTGCAACGAGGGGCAGCTCATGACACAAATCATGTGGTTTAAAATTATTTTTGAATATCTGTACACTGTAGAGGATACCATACATGAAAGGGTTGAAAATAATTACTTAACAGCTTGCCACAATTTTGTTCTCTATTTTTGAAGAGTCACTTAATGGTTAAAGTGGTTACGTCTGGTTTCTTCCAACAATGCATAAGAATCTTTCAGAATGCAGTTCATTTTTACCTATTTCACTTTTGAATGTAGGTAAGATATTGGCCAAGATTTTAGCCCACTGGCTGTTTTGTATTGGACCAGGGTATCGGCTGATGTTATCACCTCTAAATTGTTGTTAGAGAATTGGTCTTGTGGACCAGCCATGTTATACTCCCTGCTATGTAGTTCTCCACTGCCTGAACCCATATCCAGCTGCTCTTCCAGCTCAATTTATTGTCTTCAAATTCAACCGACTTTCCTTCCCTACCACCCAAATCTTTATTAGATTCAGTAACAGGAATCAGCCAACATTTTTATAACAATTTTTACCACATAATTTATAATAATTTTTACAACATAATTTATCATTTTTAATTCTCATAATTTTGATGCTTCAATCTCAACACAATATAATGGGGAGAGAATACAGAGTTAACAGATGAAACATGGCAAAATGTTACTAAAATTATATACATTCCTCCTCAATCGGGTTACGACATGTAATAATTCAATTCAGAATTCATGTCCACATTGGTCTAAAGTAAAGTTAGCTAAGTTTGTGACAGATGTTGACCCGACATGTGACCATTGTGAGCAAGGACCAGCATCATCTCATAAATGTATTGGCAATGCCCAAAATTGACTACTTTCTGGCAATCAGTTTTCAAGGTTCTGTCGGATTCTGGAAGTGCTATAGGAGCATCTCCTATCACTGCAATATTTGTGGTGGTTCCACAGAATCTCCAAATAACTCAACATGCTAAAAATATAATAAGCTTTACAACCCTGTTGGCCAGGTGATGTAATTTGCTTAAGTGGAAGGAAAAAAGTCCTTCCAACCTTTAAAATGTGGACAAAAGGTGTCATGTCAATTGATATAAAAAAATATATATTCTTTAACTAGTGGTGCTTTGAAGTTTTATACCATACCATGGCAGCCTTTTTTGTCTTATGTAGAAAAGATGGGTAATACTGAAATTTTCCACTTCCATGAATACTTGTTCATTTTCTTTTTTGTATTGACTTGATATGTTAGGATTGTAACATGAATGGGGAGACAGACATAATTTATAAGTGGCATGATGCAACATTGAGGGTGTTCTTATTGTGTGGGATTATGGGAAAGGGGAAATATGAATACAGGGTAATTAATAGGGAATCAGATTGTGTACAGCTTGAAAAACACCTTAAGGCCTTGAACAGGAAAAATACAATTACTAGAATTACAATTAAAGTGTAAACCTTTTAATGCAGCAACAAATTGGTCAGGAATTAAAATTCCATTATAAAACAATGCAACTGCATCAAAAGAGAACAAAATGTAAACATTAAATCACAATTTACTATATGCACGCACTCTTCCACATTCTGAGTTGGCCAGCAGTTTCACTTCCAGGGCTCGTATCCAACCTGAAGTATGACAACTATATGATTACATTAGCCTTCATCGTTCAGCCTTAATTTAAAACAAACATTAGAATTGAATTAATTAGCCATTAAACTTTAATTGGGACAGGTGAACATGTCTGGAAGTTTAATACATGTAGTGCTTCTACCTTTAGTCTGAGCCTTCTTCACATCTTATTTTGCAAAAAACAAATGTCTCTGTCTGAGCCAGCAAAATGGTTAATACCAAACTGCTGCTTCATGGTAATCTTCTCAATTTGATTCCTCATCTTGAGGATCTCCTCACTGAGAGACATGTTTTCAGCTAAGTCAACAACCGTGGGATCTGAGTATGGATAGTGGAAGTAATTTGTGCTGGCTGAAATTTTACTAGAAGTACGACAGCATGAATTTAATAGCTCAGCCCCATAGAGCAGACCAATATCCAATATTAGTATTGGATCAGTGCATCCATAATCCCAGGAATACTATTCATACATTCCAACATACCAGCCCCACATCACTGAATTTTAACTTGTTTTTGTTTTGAACATTTTTAAATTCAGTTGATGAAATTTCAGGTGAAGCAACACAAGGCTCTGTGGGAACTGTGGATGAACAGATATGTATAAAAAAGGAAGAACCTGAAGATGAAGATTATCTCCGTAAGACAACAGGGTGTATTATGGTCCAGAATGTACCTCACAAATTCTATTTTGCCATATTTGTTTTCCCCCGCTGTTCTTCAGAGTTTACTTGATGTGAAAGTATTTAAATGTAATTGGTGGAATTTCAGGTGGAGAAACATCAGGCTCTGTGGAAAATGTAGACCAACAAAGAGGATTTCAGAGCAAGCATGTAAAAGAGGAAGAGTGTACAGATGAAGACTACCTCTGTACAACAACAGTCTTGGGTAAGGAATCACTGACACTGTAACACTCATTCTACACTGTCTGTTCCTGTACATCTCATTATAAACGAAACATCTAATAAGAGGTGAGGTGAATGTTTTTGATTGTTGTGTTAGGGCTGTGCCATATCATCCTGTCCATGGTAACACCGGTATGAATTTTTAAGTGATAAAAAAAAGTGCCCTATTTTGATATTGATGATATAGTGGTGCAATGCATTTACATTCCCTAGCACAGACAACACAAATCCAAACATGTCTGAGAGTGAGAGCATGAGGGAGCTACTTCTATAGTATGGAAGTGGTTTAGCAACCTCGTATGGGAAGCTTGCTCTTTCACCATTAATTAAATTACGGGTATTAATTATTAATTAATATATACACACACACACACACACACACACACACACACAGATTGTAGAGCAACATATGTTCCCATCCATATGTAATTTTCAGGGAAGTTCTTGCTTACTTCATCAAGGCAGTGCCAATCCACGTTCTGCATGTATTACTACAGCATGGCTCTATTCTAGAAGAGTCTGGGTGCTAAACTGACCTGCCTACAATCCAGGCCAGTCACCCCTTTAAAACATTTGGCGCATCATGAAACGAAAAATAAAAAAAAAAGGAGATGCTAAACTGTCGAGCATGGAAATCCTATATCAGGAAAGAATGGGAAAATGTTTCACTTTCAAACCTCCAGCAATTGGTCTCCTCAGTTCCCAGATGTTTACAGTGTGTTGTAAAAAGCTGAGGTGATGCAACATAGTGGTAAACATGTCCCTGTCCCAACTTTTTTGAAACCTGTTGCTGGCATTAAATTAAAAATGAGCATATATTTTCCGAAAAACAATAAAATCTCTCAGTTTCAAAATATGTCTTTGTTCTAGTTTAATTAAAAATTATTAAAAATTAAACTTTTTTTTTTTACATGATTAGCAAATCCTCACATTGTTTTTATTTACATTTTAAACAGTGTCCCAACTTTTCTGCAAATTGGGGTTGTATTTATAACTGTCTAACTTGGGTCAGCCATTTGGTAATAGATACCACTGATCCTGAGCTGACTCCGTAAACCATTTCCCATTCATTTTCTACGGTATTGGTAAACCACTACAGAGTCCATATAATTTTGGCCACCAACACTTTGTGGTGCTGATGTCATAAATTAAACTGGCTTCCACCAAAAAAAGGCATCATTATCCATGTTGTTGACCATGTCAGACAAATATCCTAATTCACCTGCAAAGTCTTGCGTTGGTGAGGCTTTAGTTGACAAAGTTTCCATGACAAGAGGGATGCAATCAGAGCCCATCTACCCATTTAGAAATTTTCTGATGTAATCAAGCAGCTACGGATGCCCTTGCTTTGATTTTCTGTGCTATACAAGGGCACACCTTCCACTAACATCTGTCATTTCATCAAACTGCAAAGCTTACTGACCGGCTTGCTTCATTTTATCGACCACTTGCCCAACTATATTAATGGACATACCATTGATCTGAGGGGACACTGTTGTTTGATAACAGAACTGTCTTGAGTGCATCACCTGCTTTTGTGTCAATCATAATTCCAGCCAAAACTATGGCTGCAGGGAGAATGAAATCTTTGACAATAGAATGGTTTTTTTTTTTTCACTTAGCCACAAGTAGTGATACTGCATAAGACATCTAGTGCTCTGCTGGACACACTTGTTGCTTTCTTCAGTGTTGTCTATGTTGACTTTGATTCTAACAGTTTTTGATTGAATAAGTCCTCAGTTTTACAAAAACTTCCCGAGTGTTTGATTCTCTGGTGCCACTGTAGTTGGGCTGGCATCATTGAATTATTTGTTGGGACTTTGCCACAAAGAAAGCACCATGGCTGTAGTGGATCCCTACAAAATATATTTTTCACTGGATTGGCAGTGTTTGGCTTGGCTTTTTTTGTCATTGGGCTACACTAAACCTGAATCTGGAGCAACAGCAATTGGATGTTTGAACCATTTATTCATGTTTGCTAGCTAGTTGGATTGTGTGCAGTTGACATGTGTAATCATGACTTCTTCACAGAATAGAGTAAAAGTTGACACTTTCTGAAGGGAAATATTTACGGTGTACACATACCATTTTAGCAGCATTTATGAAATGACTTGGAATATTTTTTCTTAAAATATAGGAAATAAATTGTAATTTCCAATCTTTCCACATACCTCCTGAAAGCTGCTTAAGTATCACTGGGGCTTGGAACCACTTGCATATGGAACTGTATAGCTGCAGACCAGTCAGGGTGCCCTCTCACTGACCCATGTCCACATCTGAAAGTGCCTACAATGGGCATGTGAGCATCAGAACTGGACTGTGGAGTAATGGAAAAAGGTGCCTGGTTTTGATGAATCATGCTCTTTTACATCACGTGGACAGCCAGGTTCCTGTGTGTCGCTTACCAGTGGCTAGGCAAGTACACCTCTTCATGGCAATGGTAATCCCTAATGGCAGTGGCCTATTTCAGAAAGACAATGCACCCTGCCACACTGCAAAAATTGTTCAGGAATGTTTTGAGGAACATGGCAGTTCAAGGTGTTGGCTTAGACTCCAAATTTCCTAGCTCTCAATTTGATCGAGCATATGTGGGAGGTGCTGGACAAAAAACTCTGATCCATTGAGGCCTCACCTTGCAGGTTACAGGAATTAAAGGTTCTGCTGCTAACGTCTTGGTGCCAGATAATGCAGCCCACCTTCACAGGTCTTGGAGGTCAGAGCAGTTTTGATGGCACAAGGGGGACGTACACAATATTAGGAGGGTGGTTTTAATGTTAATAATGATTGGTGTATAGACCCTGTTCATAGACCTGTCATTATAGACTCTTCAGTGATCTGATTACAAATGAAAAGCAGGGTCACATTGCTTTTCTCAGCTGGTGTTTTGAATATGTCTCTCATGAATACTTCTAATAGGATTTCGTACATTGTTTCCACTGGGGGGACGCTGTAGACACATTCATGATGCCAGTTTTCTGCTGCATTTATTTTTATGCAGAAATGAGATTGAATCCAATTTCATGTACTTGTATGGACTTTTTCAAAGTTTTCAGTTGCTTTGTCTGCTAAATAAACTTCTAAATTAATGAGAAATGTGATGCCAAATGAAGCTATGAAAAGCAGCTGCTGCCACCACTGCTGTCAATGCATTGCCTTTATCCCTAAGGCTAACCGCGGTAAGCTCTACTGTTCAGCATGATTTCCAAACAGTCTTGCAATGGTTACCTATTCTCTGGCAAGGGCAATGATGCAGCCAATTTCAGTAACTGTATATCTTGTTCATGGTCATGATGGATTCGAAGCGTATTCCAGGAACATTATTCACACATACAGTTGTGTTCAAAATTATTCAACCCCCAATGCTGTAAAGGGTTTTAGGGAATTCAGTGTACATTTGTAATTG
>JAQMYM010004358.1:0-13984 GCA_030014255.1 Parauchenoglanis ngamensis | reverse complement strand
GCGCTTGAGATGTAAGAGATCTAACATTTAATAGTCCTAGCTTTAGATCAAAGGTGCTGGCTGTGCATTCAGTATAATCCGGATTTATTTTAATTAGGTTATTAGAACACATTTTCTGAGTATTTCTACATTTTTGTTTAACTGTTGGAACAGACACAGTCTCAATATGGTGGAACCTGAGTGATGACTCTGTGCATCTAGCAGCGGGTCGGTTTAGCCTACTTGTCTGCTCCCTGGCCTTGGCTCTGAATTGTCACAGATTAACTAGGCCTGTAATGAGACTATGAGCTATGCTACAAGAAATGAGAGCAGCACCTTCCCGAGTGGGATGGATACCATCCCACCCTAACAGGCCAGTCTTACTCTCAAAACTACTCCAATTGTCTATAAAGCCCACACTGTTTTCCGAGCACCACCTGGACAACCAGCAGTCCAGTGACCATAACCTGCTGTAAGATACATCACCACGCCGCATTGGGATGGGGCCAGAGCATACTACTGCACTAATTAGAAGGCTCATATGTTCACAAGCAAAAGGTTCACCACTTTGTGAAAAACTGTGTGGGCAAATATTCCAACAGTTTAAAATCAACACTTCTCAAAGTACAACTGCTAGGAATTTGGGGATTTCACCATCTACAATCCATAATATTATCCAAAGATTCAGAGAAGCCTGGTGAAATCTCTGTATGTAAGGGGCATGGCTGAAAGTTAACACTGAACGCCCTTGACCTTCGACCCCTCAGGTGGCACTACATTAAAAACCTACATGATTGTATAATGGATATTACTACATAGGCTCTGGAGCACTTCAAAAAACCATTGTCATTAAACACAGTTCATCATTGCATACACATGCAAAGCAAAAGCCATATATCAGCAACATTCAGAAACGCCAGCAAATTCTCTGGGCCCAAGTTGGAGTGACATAAGGTCATCCGAGTTGGAGAGACATAAATAAGAAAAGTGTGCTGTGGTCTGATGAGTCCACATTTCAAATTGTATTTGGATATCGTGGGCAAAGTGGGGAACATCCATCCCCCACAAGGACCATCCAGATTTTTACTATCTGTGATGGTATGGGGTGTGTTCGTGCCCATATCATGTGAAGGCACCATTAATGCTGAAAGTTACATTCAGGTTTTGGAGCAACATACTGTATGTGCCAGCCAGAATACGTCTTTTTCAGGGAGGTCTTATTCCAGCAAGACAATGAGAACTCAACTATCCTGCCTGCAGTCCAGACCTGTCTCCCATTGAAAATGTGTGGTGAATTATGAAGCGCAAAATACAATGGAGAGTTTGTTGAGCAAGTGAAGTTGTACATCAAGCAAGAATAGGAAAGAATTTCACATTCAAAACAGAATGTGTAAAGAGTTTATCTTTGGAGGAAAGCCTCACAGCACTGACTCCTGAAGGTGCCACAACATCTAATGGTGATGGTTTGCATCTCTTGGATGGTGGTGGCAGCATTTCATTCCTCTCAGTAGGAGGAAGTGTCTCAACTGATGATGGTTCTATGGAAAATAACGAAAATTCAGCGTTTTCAGAAAGATATATACTTTACTATCAGAGCAAACATTGGAGGTGGATGCAAATAGAATAAAACAATTCTTTATTAAATTGACAAAAAAATCCAAAATGTAGAGATGAATCATAGTCAGTAGAGGTAGCGGCCAAGCAACACTCAAGAAACTAGAAACCAGAATTATGATTAAAACCAGGGTAACAACTTGAAAATACATCAGGCTTGGCATCATAAAATACAAGATGCTAAGCGTATGCTTCCCAATGTGGCTGAATGCAGTGTGCTTATATGCAGTGGCTGTGATTGATTGAGCAAGTCCAGGTGTGCATTATCAGTATGACGGCGAACTAGACCATGACTAGTGTATGTGAGTGCTGTTCGGACATGTAGTCCATTGCAGCCATGACTATACGCTGTGGTGTGCTTAGGGAACTGGAGTCTGGAACATTTGACATTTGACAGGCATTTACATGTTTGTACTATAGAATGCTGATAATACAAAACTGTTGAAATGTCATATGTTACACTAATGCTTTTTAATTATCTAGTGGTGCTTCAAATTTTGTGAACCCTTTAAAATTTGATATTCTAAAGAAATTCTATATTTCTGCATAAAAGCCCTAAAAGTAAATAGAGAGAACCAAATTAAACCACTGATATGAAAATATTATACATTGTAATTTTTTTAATGAAAGTAATCCGGGGGTGGCACGGTGGTGCAGTGGTTAGCACTGTCACCTCACAGCAAGAAGGTCCCGGGTTCGATCCCCGGGTCACCCAGGTGCCTTTCTGTGTGGAGTTTGCATGTTCTCCCCATGCATGCATGGGTTTCCTCCGGGTGCTCCGGTTTCCTCCCACAGTCCAAAGACATGCAGATTAGGTCAACTGGCTACTCTAAATTGCCCATAGGTGTGAATACGAGCGTGTATGGTTGTTTGTCTGTGTTGGCCCTGTGGTGGACTGGTGACCTGCCCAGGGTGTACCCCGCCTCTCGACCGAAGATGCTGGGATTGGCTCCAGCTTCCCCTGTGACCCAGATGGATAAAGCAGTATAGATAATGGATGGATGGATGGAAGTAATCCAATATTAAATGTCACTGGCATTTGGTGGAGTGGTGGAGCATGTAATTAAGAGAGGTGGTGATGGGTACGTATGGTGTCAAGGAAAAGAATGCTGAAGGTCAGCTGGTAGAGGATTTCGATTTTCGAGTTGTAGAAAGGTGTAATATCTGGACAGAGGAAGGAGGACAAGGAAATGGGATGAGGAAGTACAGGAGAGTACAAAGAAGAAGAGGTTGGCAAAAAAAAGAAGTAGGATAGTCAGAAAAGAAAGTATACCAGAGTACAAGGAGAGGAGGTGTAAGGTGAAGAGAAAGGTGGCAAAGGCTTAAGATAAGGTATATGGTAAGTTGTATGTGAGGTTGGACACTAAAGAGGGTGAAAGGTCCTGTACCAATTGGTTGGGCAGAGGGAACGAGCTGGCAAAAATGTGCATCAGGTCAGGGTGATAAAGGATAATGACGGAAACTCGCAAACGACAACCTCACAAGCAAGGAGAGTGTGTTGAGCAGATGGAATGAGTCCTTTAAGGCTGATGAATAAAGAGAATGAGCGAGAAAGAAGGTTGTCTGACGTGGGGATAATGAATCAGGAAGTGCAGAGGATTAGCAAGCAGAAAGTAAGGAAAGCTATAAAGAGGCTGTTGGTGGTGTTTAGGAGAGATGGCAGTGGAGTTTTAGCCAGATTGTTTAATGCTATCTTGGAAAGTGAGGGGATGCCTGAGGAGTGGAGAAGAAATGTACTGGTGCCGATTTTAATGAATAAGGGTGATGTCCAGAGCTGAAGTAACTACAGTGGGATAAAGTTGATCAGCCAAAGCATGAAGTTATGAGAATTAGTAGTGAAAGCACGGTTAACAAGTAAGGTGATGATTAGCCAGCAGCAGTATGGTTTCATGCCAGGAAAGAGCATTGCAGATGCATGTTTGCTATGAGGGTGTTGACAGATAGGAGGTGACAGATACCAGCAGGACAAACAGAGTGTGGCTTTGGCGGTTGCAGAAGCAAAAACTTTGGGACAGGGTGTTGGAGGAGTTCAGCAAGGCTATTACTTCTTTCGATATTACTTTTGGTAGTCCTCGAGGAGATTCTGCTAAACTGCCTGATGACTCAGGAGGGGGAATTCGTGCTTCACCATACTGTATACATTGGGGATGGAGTGTTGCTGACCTCAACTGAGAACATAGTCAGATGGTGTAAAGAATACTTCAAGATTCTCTAAAATCCCACTGAAATGTCCTCCATAGAGGAAACAGGGTGCAGGGACCCAGTGGGTAGTGATTCCCCTTATTAAGAAATGGGACCCGAGAGTGTGTTCCACATTTAGGGCGGGGATCACAATTTTGTGCTTCATAATGCACCACACATTTTCAGTGGGAGACTGGTGTGGACTGCAGGCAGGCCAATATAGTACCCACACCATACAATTTTCCACTTTGCATCAGTCCATCCCAGATGAGCTCAGGTCCAGAGAAGTCAGAGGTGTTTCTGGATGTTGTTCATATATGAATTTTGATTTGCATGTTAAGTGTCTTAACTTGCATATGTAGATGCAGTAATAAACTGCATTTACTGACAATGGTTTTCTGAAATGTTCCCGAGCCCATTTAGTAATGTCCTATATTCAAACATGTTGATTTTTAATGCAGTGCAGTGATTGAAGGTCATGGCATTGAACACTGGTTTTTGGCCTTGAAGAAATCTCTAAGATGAGATGCATGCCAATATGCAATAGACATCAGAGGAAAAATACTCAACTATACTATATTTCTATAATTTATAGTAAAATATTTTTCCTACCTAGTCCAGCTCTGTCAGCATTCACACACCTTGACAAAAACATGCTTTGTGTGTGACATTTCACACACACTGTTAATGCTCCTTGTGGAGACCAGTTTTGTCCAATTTTTTACACACATTTTCTAGTCAGACAATGACTGAAGGTGCATTGTGGGGACCTCGTGAGTGTCCATAATACAGAGCTTATTAACCAAGAAAAAAATCCCAGTGAAGGTTAAAATCTGCCTCAAATTTTCCTTGAAGCTTAACCTTCTAGATGCATTACATTAAACTGTTTGGTGTACTAATTCACACTACTACTGCCTAGTCCAGCTGTCAGCACTCACACATCTTGAATAAAACAGGCTTTGTGAGGACATTTCGAGTGCCCAGAATAGAGTGCTTATTAACCAAGAAAAAAATCCCAGTGAAGGTTAAAATCTGCCCTAAAAGTACAGAAACATGAAAAAAGACTGTAGAATTAAGTCTGAAGTGATGAACATGAATGTTCCTTGTTGAGGAGTGTTGTCTGGACCAGTAGCATCATCTATCTGAGTCTTTGACAGGACAGAAGGCTGGGAGTCGTCCACTGCCAACTGATGGGAAAAATCCCTGAAACAAACAACAATTAAAAGAAGCTGCTCTAGAGACCTGGGGAAAACAATAACAACAGTAGAATGCAACAGTTTGGCAATTTCAGTGGGTCACTGACTTGATACAGTTACTGCAAGCAAGGGATATGCAACCAAATATAAAGTGTTAATCTAAGACTATCTGTTCCAATACTTTTGGACTCTTAAAGACCGCCTCATATTCATCTTTTGATCTCAAACCCAAATGTCTTTGCTGTATAACAAAAACAAAAGAACTGACCTTGCCATTCCAATACCTTCAAAGGTGACTGTAAATGAACATTAGTGGACAGAATTTATTATTTACTATATTATTATTTACTATATATAAACCTTCCCAAAAGCAGCTCATCAGCACCAAACTAGAGAAGAAAGTTTGATATCTAAAAATTGTGAAATCGAATAGTCTCCTCATTCTAGAAATAAGTTACTAAGAATGATTGCCAACATGAGGAGGATGAAACCAGCAAAAACACGATTGGCTATTACAGGACACAGTCTCTCTACTCTGAGGACATTTTACACAAGTACCAAGAGCAAGGTGTACATTTGAAACAAACACAGTGAAAATCTTCAGTCCTTCTTGTGGTGTGTTAAATGTAAATACATAGGCTCAACTGTCATTCACATAAAATGTCTTCTGTGTATAAATGACCTTTTGAAGTTGTAATGACAAATGAAAAAATTTTAGTAGTGATGAAAATATTGTTTTATCTGTATTTGCTCAAGATAATGATTTAAACCATCACTAGCTTCATATAAGGGTTTACAAGAAATAAAAAAAGGTTTATTGAGAAATTTGAAAAACACTAATTAGGCAAATTTTATCCACATATTGTGTTTGTACTGATTGTGAGATGATGTCAACATTTTCTGCATACCTTGACTTGATTGTGTTGTTTTACAATACAAATAATGTAATGGATCTACCAGACCCATGAACACTTTGTAACAAAAACGCAAACACCAGACAAGGGTTAGTCTATGGTAATATGCACCACAAAAACACACATATTACAAAAAAAGGATGCCAATAACACAAAAACTGAACTCAATAGATGGTAGCTGATTTGAGATAAGTTGCAATCTAGTGCCTATTAAAGGTACCCTGAAGTTTTCATGCTGATCAGATAATGGTTGTATACATTAGTAATTATTAACTGATAAACCACATTAGACACCACTTTACCTTTTCCTGCAGTGATATACTTCGTCTTTGAAACAACGTGACAAACGGCATCCTTAAGGGGGCTGATCCATGGTGGTATTACAACCTGCTGGAAAATTTTAAAAAATTAGTTTGCATTGGATTCAGTTACAGTTTGAGGTCTTTAAAGTTATTAGCTATATAATATTTTTACTAGATCTTATGCTCAGATACTTCAAAAGCAAAGAACTGCATACTTTCAAGATTTCTCATTTTCTCAGGCTACCACCTCTGAAAATCCTTTAAAATAACAGATGAGACTCAAATGTAAAACAAAATGGGAACTCTGATATTGTATGTTATTAAAAAATTGTCATTATAACCTAAAATCTCATGGGTGTTGTTTACTTTGCAGGATGGAAATTGCTCCTCAGGGTTTATGACACTTTCTCCCCTTTGCCACACTCTGTCCTTTCCTTGTTGGTACAGCCCCGCTCCTCTCTTACCATGCCCAATGTTAAAGGATTCAGGGTCCCTATCTGTCCACATGATCTCTTCAGGAAAACAGGGACAAAATCCAAACACCAGAATTCAGATTTGAAGCTCAGTTAAATATCTGGCACAATGCTAGAGGGTAGTGACTCACTATTTTTCCATTTAATCTATAACAAATTCATGTAGAATCTGGCCATATCAAAATTACAAAAAATATGTCCATATACTTATGACCCTGAAAGTACATTGAAAAATAGAGAAGAATAGTTAGGCCATTTCTTCACTGTAATGTGCAGCATTTTAAACACTTTTTTTAGATGAAACATTCATGCTGAACCTGTCTGGAGTGAGAACAGGACAGAATATTTTTTAAAGTCTGTATAGCGTCCATCTTCTATTCGACTCTGTACAGTGTCCTTTTCTATTCCAGTCTGTACAGTGTCTTTTTCTATTCTAGTCTGTAGAGTGTATTCAATATATAACAATAAACAGAGAACACTAACATAAATTGGAGGGAACAAAATTAAACATTCTAAATTATAGTGGTATAAAATGAAGTTCAGGAACAAGATTTTGATCTAATAATGCCTCCTTCTGCTCTAAAAGAACAAACACTAAGAATAAAATCTTGTTCTTTTGATATTGGTACAACAGGAAAGCTATGATTCATGATGGATTTCAGCCTTTGAGCAATGAATGACTGTAGGCAAGAAATAGCCTAACCCAGCCTAGCCAACTAGGCTTCTCTGTGGAAAGAGGCAAAGAACAAGACACATCACAATGCATACTATTCAATTTTTCAATCAAGGCCTGGGTGTAATCAGCAACTGCAACGTCCAGATCCCCTGTAAAGGAAAAACCAGGGTTACCCTTCTGCCATGGGGTCGGGAAAGATCGTCTCATCAGGATTTCAAAAGGTGACAATTTTGTCATGGCTGTAGGTGTCATTCTGATCTCACAAAGCATAGCTGGTAATAGTCCAAGAGTTACCACTTTCCATCACTGCTTTAGTCAAATGTTCTTTTAACATTCTGTTCATCCTTTCAACCACCCCTGATGACTGTGGATGGTATGGAATAGGGAACTTCCAATCAATGCTCAAATACTTACAGAGCTGTTTTGTTACCTTTGCTACAGAAGGTATGACTTGATCAATATCAATGTCAGATGGAATTCCATACTGAGGAATAATTTCTTTAGCCAAAATTTTTACCACTGTTTTGGCATTATCTTTAGAACATAAAAAAGCCTCTACCTGTTTCAAAAACTTCACATCTATATCTTTAGGGAGAAAGATATGAGAAAATGAGAAACAGTGAATTAGTTGCAAATGGACAAGGTAAACCATTTCTAGCTGCACATTTAGCAACTTCATCAGCCAATATGTTACCTTTTACCTGGTCAGAATGTCCTTTATCATGTCCTTAATCTTGACTATAGCCAAGTGCTTAGGAAGAGTACAGGCTTGCAATAAATCAGACACCAGAAACTTTGTGAAAACCACTACTTGCTTCATTCTCAAAACCTTTGGCCATGGATGTACACCACTGACTGCACATCAGGAGACCAGTTCAACTGTTGAAAATTGCAAACAACACAGCACTGACCTGATGAGTCTGTGTACAGACAGGAGGTTGAACATATGGCCTCCTGGTGCAGTCACAACAATCTGGAGAACACACCCAAAACAGTGCAGAGGATGTTTTTTCTGACATCCTCGCAATGTCTTTACAACGTCATCATGCTATTTCGGGTACCTTTACATGTCAGCATGATGACATTGTAAAGATGTTGTGAGGATGTAAAAAAAAAAAAAACGTCCTCTGTACCATTCCCAGGATCCTACAAAATAACGTCCATATGACATTAATTATAAACGTTATGACTTTTGAGGACATTCAGGGAACATCATAAGGACATCAATCAGACAATCAGTTCCTTATGTTGCACTAGTAAAGCCAATTTCATCACAATCACAACAGACCATTGCAGAATCATTCATTAATCTGATTTTATGACTTTTGAGGTCCTTTCTTGGACGTTTCCATATTCATTCTAGGATACATGATCTATATAGTTTTTAACTCATATGGAAGAGTAATTTAAAAGATATCACTGTATTTTGTCTTATCATTTAAACATCTACTGCTACAACCAAGTTGTTTTACATCTATATAGCCAGTTCAACATTTTAAAACAAAAGCAAATACACTTTTATTAACCATATATTAAATATTAAAATCATACAGTATATGAATTCCAATGCATGCCCATCCTCTGCTCATTCTTTATCTGGAACATTAAGAAACCTGGTCTTCTCTTTTAAAACAATTTCAAGATAATCTTTTGAACAACAACTTCTAAACAACAAAAGGTTCAGTTGCTTGGCCCTTGTTCCATCTCTTCTAAAGGTCTCTTTGCAGCATCATTCTAGGACAACACAAAAGAAATGGTTACTATTTAGACCATAAAATTATTTGCATCTAAAACTTAATACATTAATCAGACACTTTATTACAAATACACTTTGGTGAACTATAATACACCACACACGTTGCATCCGCAAAGCCACCAGCATTGTGGAAGATCCCACACACCCCTCACACAAACTCTTCACCCTCCTGCCATCTGGCAAGAGGTACTGAAGCATTTGGGCCTTCAACTGGCTCTTCGTCAATGGTTAGTTTTTGGCCACAGGAACATTATTCGCAGGCTTAACCTTGCACTGACATGTATAAAACAACAGCAAAGCTGCCATGATTTATTCACTCATACCAGCCTACCCAAGGACAGCCCAAGGCACAAGTGTACTAAGCAACTGCTTAGGACCCCATGGCCATCATGGGCCCCCAAGTGATTAGCCTGATTTGCGTATGGGGTTTGAGTTAAATCCAACCTTGCACTTGAGCTGTGAAAGGTGATAGTGTTGTGTTCCCTGCTTTATTTAGTCATTATTATAAAACATTATCATTTGTAATTGCACTGATTGCATATAATGGAAAAACCTGAGACACATTGTGAGTTGCCATTGTGTATTACCTAGTGTTATGTTTATTGCATTTGCTGATATTAGCTGTTAATATGTGTCCATAAACAATCTAATCATTCAATTATTCCATTAACTTTGGCAAATGAAAAATTTCAATATTTCATTTTCTGTATGCACCAAAAATTTAAAACTGATGTTTGTTTTCCTGATTTCAGCTTGAAACAGAAAATCTAGTAAACAAGGAAACTGAATAAGTCTAATTTACATTTTACTTTTATATTTACATTTTATTATTCTTTATTTATTTTCCTTATTTCCCTCAGTGTCTGCTGTGTGCCCATGCTTTGCATATGCACAGTATATAGTCACAATTTAATTTATATTTTTCGGTGTGCTATGACCCGGAAGTCACTGAAAGTGGCTTAGTGTATTTTATTCCACATTTGTTACCATGTCTGAGCTGGACCAGTATGCAGGTATACTCAAGGAGATATACAGTATGACAGCGGGAAGACCCATGCAGAGATTTCCACCAAGAAGCAATTGTGGTTACGCCAGTCACTTCCTGAAGCCATGGTTAATCTGCATGTCAAATTTTAGGGCTCTATCAGAGTTTGATCTTCACAACACATGTTTGTGGAAGTGTATCATGGAACCACAGAAAAACAGTTGTTGATGCTCATCAGAAAAAGGTTACAAAACCATCTCTAAAGAGTTTGGACTCCACCAATCCACAGTCACAGACTGAGTACAAATGTAGCAGTTTCACATACTTTTGCCACTCACAGATATGTAATATTGGATCATTCTCCTTAATAAATAAATGACAAAGTTATAATATTTTTCCTATTTGCAGAAATTTCTTATGTAGAAATATAGGAAACTCTAAAGGACTCACAAACTTTCAAGAACTGCTGTCTTCAGAAAGAGAGCAATTTGAGTTCTGAAGTGTCATGAAGCCCAGACTAGACAGGATGCAAGTGCAGAAAGACACTTTAATATACAACGTGGGCAGAGGTACAAAATCGGCAGGCTGAAAGCAATGTTGTAAACGGGCAAAGGGTCGGTCGATCAACAAACAATACAAACTAGGCAAAAACAAACTTGTGTAGTGAAAACACAGAATAAGGTCATGAACAGAAGACAATCAGAAAATGAAGGCTTGGCAATAGGTAGCCACACAGAGGCGCTGAACTAATGCGTCGCAAAGACGTGAGAGTTAAAGAGTCCTTTTATTTCCTGTGAGAGATTGGATGCACCTGCTCCCAATTAGAAGTCAGGAGCCCTTGAGCGCGGGAGGCGTTCGGCCATATTGTTTGTAGGCTGTGTGTCATGGGATGTGTAGTCCATTTCTGTGTCGGAGTGTTCGTTAGTGACAGTGAACATGAAACTACGAGTTGCAAAAGGCACACACACACACACAGACTGTATTTGATGCCAACTGATATTAAAAAAATCTGGTGCGGCAAATTTTACATTAATTCCATTTTATACTTGTTAACTTGCACTTGTTTCTCAGACCTGTTATAACCAGGCTGCTATCTCAGTCCATTGTGGAAAATTTATTTTAAGTATGGTAGCTTGACTTTTACAGGGAACACTGTACTTTTTATGAATGGCTGATTATATCACCTACTTCCATAGAACGTGTTGAGAATGACACACTCAAGGTTCCTGAGTAACGACTTGTGCAGTAAAAAAAGTTAACTGTCGGAAAAATTAACATTAGCCTACTTTACTTACATATCAGGTTATCCTTTAAAAACTAAATAAAATGTTAAAAACTATATACATTTATTATGTAGCAATCAATTATAATAAATCCAAACTGGTATTTTACAGGAAATTCACCAACAATCCATATTACCACTAATATTGCTGTAAAAAAATATATTTAGCTAACTTTAGCTAAATTAGATTTAATTAGAGCTAATTTAGATTTAGCATCACCTACTAGCTAACCTGTAGATGGCCTCATTCAAGTTACCACAAATGTGCTCTCTCTCTCTCTCTCTCGCTCTCTCTCTCTCCTCTCTCTCATACACACGCACAATATTTAATGACAAATTATATAAAAATTTCCAGTGAGGCAAACTTAACATTAATCCCATTTTATTCTCGATAACTTACATTACTTTCTCAGATCTATTAAAACCAAGTTGCTGCCACAATCCCCTGTGATAAACTTATTTTAAGCAGGATAGCTTGACTTTTACAGGGAACAATGTATTTGTCTGAGAATGTTTAATATTATATCACCTAACTTGTTGAGGATGGTGAAAGGCACACTTGACTTCTGAGTGACGATTTGCATGGTGAAAACGTTAAAACAGGTGAATCAGATGGGGAGGGGCACTGTGGGGAAATGGCATGAGCAGCCAGGTACAGAGTTTAGGATTTTACAAACAGCATGATTTGTAATTAAGATTTTTTTAATGGACATTTTTTATATACAGTATATGAATATTTGTGCTATCACAATTTCCTCTACCACTTAGGATCTATAAGAGATCTATTTCTTTGGGTAGCATTTTTTGCTACTAGTTTCATGCTGCCAGAAACTGCTGACAATTTCATAAAAATTACCTAGATTTGCTTAGTGCAAATTATATTAACACTAATAACAATAAAATGTGTAGATAGTGAAAAATACACAACTACTGCGAGACTGCCGAACAAGAATGCATCAAACATGTTGCAGTGAAGTGATGTAAAATTGATTTGCGCATGCGCAATAACGCTCAGCAGCTGACATTGTCAGGAAAAAAGGCACCTGCTGTTTTTAATGATGAATTTTGGTGTAAAAAAGTTGACTTTTGGGAACATTATGAAAATTATGTTGAATGTCTTGTGAATGTCATAAATGCAACGTTATTTTTAAACCTTCATAGGGACCTGTGTGTAACATTTATAAAGTCCAGAAAACGTCCTCATAATAACTGGCACCTAACAGTATAAATTGGACCAAAATTAGACGTCTGTTGAATGTACTCCAAATGTTATAAATGCAATGTTATTTAAAGAAATTCGCTTGTTATCTGGGATCTGGCCTGCAGCTGACTAACAAACTACTGGGGCTCCAAACAAACCAAATGAAAGAGTAACAATTTGGAATAAACCAAATGGAGTGGAAAAGCCCATATTTCTCAGGATATTGGAATCAAAGGAATCTGCCAAAATCCATTTGGTTGAATAAAAACAAGCTCCACCTAACTGAACCATCTCTCTGCACAGTTTCAGTAGATCGAGGAGGTATTTTTGAAGTTCATCACCTGCATTTATTTTATTCTCCAAAGAGTCCCTGCCACTTCACAAATAATTTCATGTTTGACATGTGTCAACTAGTCCATCAGTAAGCAAATGGTAAACACTAGTGTGAGTTCGTGTAATCTCTAATAATTCCTACAGTTTGTGAACCATGCATGGTTTCTATCAGGCTGTAAATAACCCCTGTTACCTGATACTGTTTTTAGGATAACCTCTATCAAGGTTTCAAGCGAGCTGAGGTGATACCAATAGGTGATGTGAAAATGCAGCAGACTGTTAATTGATCAGAGAGAATCATCACTATCACTGCATCATTGTTGTGCAAGAGGAGGTGTCCTGAACAAACCTGTCATTTTAAAATAATGTTGTATTTATTTATTATACTTCATTGGTTATATGTTTATCACTGATCACATGTTTGTGTGTTTATGTGAAACAGTGTTTTGGCAAGCCAAAGTTTCCACAATTTCTTTCTAATGCATTTTTGCAAAAAAAAAAAAAAAATGCAAAAAGCAGCATTCACACTGTCAGGACACACACACACAAAAAAAAGTATCATTAGTTTATAGGTAATGAAAAAATCTGCTTTGTTAGTGCTAGTGTGTGTGGTGTAGTGATGAAGGCGCACTGCTAGTAATCTAGAAATCTGGGTTTGCATCCCTGCTCCGCAAATATTATTATCATCATATTATATCAGCATGCCACAGAGTGAAGGCTCCTGTCTTCATAAGAAACCAGTCAAGACCCTATATTTAAGTAAGATTTACAAAATCCTGCTTTGGTCCAAGTAATGCCATGCCATAATGTTTGATTTATTACAAAACCTCAGTCTAACCATAACATTACCAATTACATTACCATAACGGTTGTACAAATGGAGGATTAAGCAAAATAACAGTACAGACTGGCTCATTTTAAACAAGTAACCTGCAACAAAACTACTTCCAAGTAATATGTGCCAAATGGGGAAGTGAGTCCACATCCTCAAACTGGAAGCCCTCACCTCATCAAGTCAAGTGGCTTTTATTGTCATTTCAACCATATACAGATGATACAGTACATAGTGAAATGAGACAATGTTCCTCCAGG
>JAQMYM010004357.1:0-13992 GCA_030014255.1 Parauchenoglanis ngamensis | reverse complement strand
GAAGATGCTGGGATTGGCTCCAGCTTCCCCGCGACCCAGACGGATAAAGCGGTATAGATAATGGATGGATGGATTAAAGTCTTTGTTTCACTACACACAACTGCAAGAATTCCAGTCAGATTAGCGCATACTATCTAGTTGGATAGCATTGACAGTAAACATTATAGACATTTCTGAATATCAGACTTTTCCTTTCAGAAATTTTGTTAAATTTCCCCAGAAAAACGTTTGTGGCTGATTTGCCAAAAGTTTGCCAATGTTGGCCACTAGTTGTAAACGTCCAGCAATATTCTGGCAATGATGAAAAGTTTCCACTGGCAAATATATTCACTGGTGGTTTGTACAACAGTTTTCCAGTAGTGTCAAACTTCTAGTAACCTTCTGGTAACAAGTTTGCCATTATTAACAAACTTCAGCCATTTTTTTTAATTGTAATTGTGTTTATTCATGTCATTTATTTTCTATGATAACAACTGATGTGTGAAGTGATTTTGGTGACACTACACTGTGTAAGGTAAAGTTATTGAAGAGTCCCTGCACAAAGTCACAGCCAGCTGCACATAAAGACGAGTGTTATTTCTCCAGATCAGAGGACAGCTCATTTTGGTAAAAATTAGGTTGAAGCTTGTTGTTTACTTTACTACAGTTGGAAAGAGGCATCTTTTGAGTTTCGTGTGTATTGTATGTGGTGGAAACATTCCTCAGGATTTATTTTCTCACTGTCCATCATGAACAAGGTAAGATGCCTCATTAAAATAAATTGTTGTTTTGCTCTGTGTGGAATTTTGGATTATATGTCTAGCTAAGAAAACCAATACTACATGATTAAGGCTTTTAGATTTGAATGTAAGAGCTGAGTGGTTTGATAATGTCAATTCTCATTTACTAGCTAACACGAACCAACACTATTTAGAATATAGTACATTGTTTTATCAATTTGTTTTATTCAGCAATGCAATGTAATCTAATAAATAATGCAATAAGTGATTTAGAAAACAGTTCATCTTTTTAGATGCAAAATACCTGGACATGTCACTCATTCACACATACTTTCACTCACTCACTGAGTAGCAGGCTAAATTCAAAAGTGATGCTGGTGCTTTGCCTTAATGACACAGTGTGTCATTAAAATAATTAAAACATCCATCCATTATCTACAGTATACAGCTCATCTGTTAAGGGTCGTGGGAAAGCTTGAGCCAATCAGAGCTGACCTCGGGCGAGAAGCCTGGTAGACCCTGGACAGGTCACCAATCTATCACAGGGCTAACACAGAGACGAACAACCATTCACACTCACATTCACATACTATAGGCAATTTAGGGTAGCCAGTTGACCTAACCTGCATGTATTTGGGCACCTGGAGGAAACCCATGCAGGCACGATGAGAACATGCAAAATCTGCACAGGAAGGTCTGTGCTCTAATTAAAACAATTTAAAATTATTTTTTATAAAAGTCTCAGGTGAACCAGAGCTGGTTATACAAGCCTGGATGATTAGTGTTAAGGGTCAGGTCATTTGTAAGGGCATCCTACTTACATTCCTGACTGGACTTGCAACTTTGTTTGCAATGTGCCACGTGTTCACCTTACAGTACCAGGAGGAGGCCTCTTGTCTCTTGTGCAGTTCATCAGAGATGACACCTTGTTCCTTAAAACTAACTTTGTTGTTGTTCCTTACATGCCTCATTTTCCCAGTCTAAGAGTCACCAACTAATTGGTGTTGTATACTGCTGTGTTTGTAGAGGCATCATTGGGATAAACCCAGAGAGGGGTTCAAAGACTAGCCGGGGCAAAGTGGTCTCAAAGAAGAGAGGTAAAATCGTCAACAAGAAATCTTCCACAGCAAACCCTCGTGTCTCCTCTCTCCAGAAGAATGTCAAGGACTTTCAGTGGGACGTCATTTAGGCAAGAATGTTTTCACACACTCACTCACTGATAGTATATGTGCAGACACGGATTTATAAAGAATTTTGGACATATGAGAATTTTGAATTTTGTTTTTTTACAACAAAAACGTATTGTGGTTTTTGAAGGAATGTTTTAGTTGGATTTTACTGACCTCAACAAAAACATGTACTTATGTGTCTGCAAAAATTTCTAATGAAAAATTCACATTTGCCAGATTTGTTCAGACTCATTCAGTGTTTTTACTCTGAGGTTGTGACTGTGTTGTCATTTTATTCAATAAATAACATACTGGTATAGATAATATCGAAACATTTTTTTTCAATCATGTTATGGTAAGCAATATTGTGTGGGTATGTGTGTTTAGCTTTTTACCTGTGTTCTCCTCTGAAGAGTGATCATCTCTGTTATCTTTGTTGCTGCTGTTCCATGATGTGGAGTTGTTTCCTGCTTTGACTAAAAAAGTAGTTGAGATATTCATCAATAATCAAAGTATCAAAACCAGTGCCTTTATTTAAGCCTTTATTTATTATGTCTCTGTTTCACTACATGCAACTACAAAAAGTCCTGTCAGATTAGTGCATACTAGCTAGTATACTTAGCTAGCATTGGCAGTAAGCATTATAAACAACCGTGAATATCAGATTTTTCCTGTCAGAAATTTTGTTAGGTTGTGTTAATTGTTAGTCTTATGTTAATTCATAGGCTATAGTTATCATTGAAAATTCAATCCTGTCAGAAATTGTTAGGTTAGCTTGTGCTAGCTACTAAGGTAGAATTATCAGTAAAGATGTCAGTCTTTTCATGTCAGAAATTATTAGGTATGCTTATGTTAGCTATTAAGCTAAAATTATCACTGAAGATTATAAACATTTTTGAATATAAAACTTTTCCCATCAGAAATTCTTTTAGGGTAGCTTGTTATCTAGTAAGATAGAATTATCAGTGAAGATTATAAATATGTCAGGCTTTTCCTCTCAGAAATTCTTTTAGGTTAGCTTGTTAGCTAGTAAGCTAGAATTATCAGTGAAGATTATAAATATGTTCAGGCTTTTCCTGTCAGAAATTGTTAGGTTATCTTATGTTAGCGATTAAGCTAGAATTATCAATGTAGATTATAAACATTTATTTACAATAAGAATTTCTTTCTGTTAACAATTACGTTACGTTAGCTTATGTTACCAAGTAGGCTATTATCAGGGAAGATTATGAACAGTTACTGTCTGAGCCAGGAAAGTAGAAATTGGATTAGTTTTAGGGACGTTCTGATGTTCCTATTTATTGTTATCATAGACTTTTGTGAATTTTGTTCGATTCTGTTTCATGCTTACAGAAACAGGAGCGAAAAAAATTCTCACAAAAGAAACAGAACGAAACAAAACTTTCCCAGTCTTTTCTGGCGTGGAAAAATTCAAGGAATGTTATTTCATAACTGATACAGAATGAATTTGTTGGCAGAAAACAGGATTTATTTACACAGCTGCTGTCATAAGATGAAGACAGAAGGATTTAGGAGCAAGCCTTTTATTACCAATCCAAATCAGGAGACAAATATTAGGCAAAGAGAGCAATGCAGGGCAATCTAAATAAAGGGCAGAAGCAAAAATGCTGGAAAAAAGTGTATGCTGGAATGGGAAAATCCTGCAATGATTGGCAATGAATAAACTGGTATAAATTCATGGAAGTAAATGAAGTTTAACAGGAAAATGAGCAAGACTGACTCTGGACCGGATTGGATTGTGTATTTATGGTGGCGCCTTCCGATGTGCCATGTACGTTTGTGATGATTTGAAAGTAATCAGTTCACATATCAGTATTATTGTAAATGGTCATCTATTTCCTATTTTTACAGTAAAACTAATAGGAAATATACATTATATGTAGTTTTAAGTGTAAGTCAGTACCAACCAGTGAGTGCATTGTAGCTGACAACAACTAAAACTTGCTAAAGAGCAGATTACTTCTCTTTATTTAAAAAAGTGTAAATATGGTGTGTGTGTGTGTGTGTGTGTGTGTGTGTGTGTGTGTGTGTGTGTGTGTGTGTGCATAAATTACATGGAGGACACTGACCATGGGAAATGTTGGAGGCTGATGACAAGAAAGAAACATTCCTGTCTGTCTTACTGCCCTGCCCCAAGACAGAGAACCTGTGATGGTCTCCACTGTCCTCCTGACTGGATTGACTTGAAAACTGTGAAAAGAAACCTTCTGAGTACAACAATAACAACAACAACAAAACGTTTTTAGCTAGAACCCTTAAGAGTTCTTTGGTTCGTCCCTCTTTAAGGTAACCCTTAAATGTTCTATGCAAAACTCTACAACAGATTGTTTTCCTATTACAGAGGGTTCCAAATTGAAGCCCTTTACTATTTAAAGGACCTGGGAGAAATTTCTTTCTCTTATCTATTTGCATAAAATGCAGCATCAGGCTGTCGATTTGGTTTTAATGTGCATCTGATTTGTATGATTCTAGAAAAGATATCTTTAGATGCATTCAGTTTAGACGATGTGAAATATAACCATGCATACTCAGTTGGAACAACATTCAAGAAACCTTTCCCTGTTGCTATTATTATTGGTTATGGATTGAAGGTAATGCTAAGTGTCCTGTCTAAACATGGTTAATAAACATGGATTAAATAATGCTTCATTCGGAAAGTTCTTCTTGTTCAAATAACCAAAAAAGTGGCTGCCAACCTAACAGACAGCAGAAACACGTTTATTTTGGCTGACTTTGTAAAAGGAAAAGCACAACAGGCTGTTCAAATTTATGTGATGCTATAGTGAAGTGTCAAAACAATTATGAGCTAATTCCTTCTTATTTTCTTGTTGTTGTTTTTTAATAGTATTCTTACTGTGTCAGCTTCCTGTTCGTGGCCATTTTCTGCAGAAGACATTTGAGGGTTTCTACTGGAACATACATACTGTGGAAAACAGGAAAACCAGTAAAACTTGTAAAAAAATATCCCAATATACATATTTACATTTTATGAAAAGTCCTATTCTAATTCTGCTACCATTTTTTAAAAACCCTCACTGGGATATTGTGAATTCAGATCCTGATAATTCCATAGTCATCAGTGGATATGCCCTGAATGAGCATAGCTGGATGTCCCAGTACTTTAGGTGGTAAGGATTAAAACCCTATCCTCGTTACTCTGTCACCCGTTTATATGTTAACTCATGTATACAGAATGTGTTCCTCCCTATGCTATGCACAAGCTTTGCCTCCTGTCATGTGATTTACATGAATACATTTCTTGCATTCTTGCATTTATTTAGGCACTGTTTGTTGGAGATCTCTTCAGGTGTAATATATATGTAAAACTTTGTCAATTGTACAAAAAAAACCCCCGATAAATCTTATGTCATATGAGGATTTTTTTTACATGAAAGCATTTTTTAAACCACAAAATTGTCTTCAAATATGAGACAAAGGTCAGAACTTCTAATGGGAAAACAGTCCAAAGAGCCCATTATGTCCAGTGCTCCAATATGCAAATGTTTAAAGAGCAGGTTCATCAGATAATATCTAGGATAACACCTCTTGCTATGTCTCTACACTGGCATTTATTGTTTACACTGCATCAGTATCTATTCTTTTGAATAAAGAATCCTTACAGTTTCTAAAAATACTTGCATGCCTCTTTGCATATTTGACTGTTTGCACTATTTATAAGCATTTTGGCAAATAATTCAATCTAAACGTATGTAAAATGCTGCAGATTTTTCTACTACCAGTAAGTCAACATATTTTTAACCACTCTAATCTAATATCTATGTTTATTACATCTCTCTGAGTACTTTGTCAGTGTTTCTTATTTTATAATTCTACAAATCACATTGGGGTGAGGTGCAAACGATACAAATAAATACTAACAGTAATATTACCAACCTGTAGCTGTGGACATATAGACTTCAGGACATTGAAACACACTTCTCGATTCCGTAACGATCCAAACAGATACTGAAACACACAAAGAGAAGAGAGGGAGAAATTATACTGAAGCAAGCCTCAGAACAGTGACAAAATGTGACAAAATGTAGTTTTTCTTTATACAAGATGCAAAGCTCAGAGTTACTTTGTCTCCAGTGTTGGTGATGATGGAGATTGCATTGGGTACAACCCGCGCTGTGTTTTTCTTCTTTATAATCTGAATTGTGGACACATGTATCTGAACCTGCGCAAGAAGAAAAAAAACAGATTAAAATTTTAGGCAGATTTAAACATTATGCAGGATTCTGAAATAGTGCAACTTCAGTGAAACTACAGGGATAAAAATCCAGATACTTAATATCTAATACTAAGAATTTATTTCATATAGCATTTAAAATTATATTGCTGTCTCTTGGTATCATCAGGCCATCAAGTACGGAAAAAACACTATAGGGCATAGAAATCCCTTAATACACTAGAGATTTTCTGGTCTTACTTTGGTCTCTTTCAGTAGGACAGAAGAGTAGAAACACACGTGCTGGTGGGACACATACATCTTGCCATGGTAGAGCACTTCCTTTTGGAGGGCACAGGTGAAAGCTGGGCAAGTAAAAGAACACATACTATAAACACCAGCGTACTTTCAGGTCCATTGATTGTCATCACTGGATTGTGTACATCAGATCTATTTCCTTGATTAAAGGAGAAAAGCAGCAGGAGTTTTTGGCAGCACAAACAAGTTGTGATATTCTATGCGTATTTTAAAAAAAAAAAAAGGTTGACCTTAGGAATGCAGGGAGAAGGTGATACTAAACTGACACCATACTCACCGGTAATCAAATCCTCCATCTCAGCAATTTCTTGGAACTGTTTGATGAATGTTTTGCTATGGTTCTTGAAACTCTGTATAAACCGAATTTGAAATAAAACACATACATTAAATGTCTAATTTGGTTTAAAATATCAAAAAGCCTTATAATCACATTGAAAATTAATTATAGGTATTTTATGGATGTGTGTGAGGTTCAAAATGTCACATCTTCTGATTTTTTTATTTATTAAAGAATGAAACATCATACTTTTTAAAAATCTATTGATAGTTACAATTAGTGTTATGGAATCTCCAAGAAACACTTTCGTTCTTGTTATCACTTATAGCAACGATAATCACTTGTTCTCTCACCGGACTTGATTTTTTTTCTGTATTTCTCTGTAAGTTAAAACACAGCTTGTCACTGAAAAGCTTCAAAGCCCTCCATCCTGAAGACTTTCCAGTTTCAGAAAATCATTAACTCTGACTGATTGAAAGCGACAACGACTCCATCCAAAAGTAATGAATAAATGTCTGCTCACAGAAAACCCCACTAGCAAGCACACTTTTTATTTGAATAGATACGGTAACATTAGAATGAGCGCATTAATATAAATGTTGCAGCTGGAACTTCTGTCAGAACTGTTGTTATAGAAAATTAAATAATTGGAAATTCATCAGCGCCGTGATGTAATGATGATAAAAAATAATACTCGCTTACATTACAATCTTAAAATCACTGAATGGTTTATCAGATTTATATTTCTAAAAAGAAACCAGGAAACTCACGCTGCGATTTTGAAGTCCGTCTGTATGATCAGCCCCCTCCTCCTCTATTGTGCTGGGGCTTCTGTTGGACACATTGCAATTTATTTTCGATATAGTATGGTCTTGGAAGGTCACAAGACCAAACTGTTTAATGTTGTCTCATTCTAGTAAATCTTATTTATCAGAGCTAATAAAATGTTTAATGTAAAGATGTACACTGATGTTCTAGATATAATACGTGAACCTAATAAAACAGCAACTAAGTGTAAATGGTCTGTCACACTTCAATTTAACTAAATTCATCACATTTCCACGATACTCAATAGACAGTGTATGTGGTATTAAACAACAATGAATTGTATTGAGTTTATAATTAGACCAAACTTCTGAACATGCTAACTGGCAACCCAAAATGTTGTTCCAGCTCTTCCTGCTGGCTAGCAATAATTAAACAAAAAAAAATTATACATACTGATCTTTGACAAGTCCTGTAATACAAATGCAATGACTGTTGCATGGCGTGCATATACACCGTGTGCTAACCGTAACAAGCTGCCTCTCTGGATGTTCTTGTTAAGGTGTTCAAAATTTGCTTCATCCAGGACACGACCCTTCATGCTCTCAGAACCCCTCCTCATTTTACTCTCTTTGGACTTCCCCAGAGATCCTCCACAATCCAGGGAATAGCTATAGCAAGGACATGTAATAAGATCATTGACACTTAACAATAGATTGGTAAAGTAATGCATGTTTTCATTTACATTGACATACATTAACATATTATTCAGGTAATTTAATTTCAACCAGTGGATGAGTCGTAATTCAGGACGGGAAGTTTGCAAACTTCAGAAACTGTTCAGGGAATTGACGTGAGATGCTTTTTCTGCTCTGCACGGTTGTGAAGAGTGACTATTTCAGTTACCGTCTTCCTCATTCTGATGTTTGATGTGAACAATAAGCTGTATCTGTGTAGATCTTAGGCATTGCACTGCTGCAACATGATTGGCTGATAGTTTAGTTTCATAAATGAGCAGTTCACGTACACTAATACACACTACAAATTTATGGCTTAATATTTGAAAACAACATAATTATATTCCCAAGGTCACACTTTGTTGTTCATATAATTTAATGTTTCAGTTAACTGATTCATTAATATATTTTTAAGTAACATTTATTAATAGCCAAACAAGTGACACCAACATGAGCACGAAGTTTTTATCTCTTTCAACACAGAGCCAGTAGAAACCGAATGCCTTCTTCTTGTAATTTGAATCTATGTTTCAGGAGACACCGTGGCTCAGGGAACTAGCTGGCAGGTCAGCAATTTTCAACAATAAACTGAATGCTGAAGTGAAAACTGATATGTTGAAGAAATCTTTAATCTCTTCAGTTTCCTCTGAGAGGCTCAGTGTCACCTTCAATTTAACTGCTGTTTGCAAACTGTCATAGTACACAGTTAAGTATATCTTAAATGTACAGTTGAAATACAGGTTCACATTTCACAGCAGAGTGGCATAATGCTTTTTTTTTTTTTAAAAGACTGACAAGTCAAAAACATTTTCCAGCACTTGTATCTGATTTAAGCACATTCCTGATCTACAGAGATAATGTATACAGTGCAACCACTGAAGACCTTTACACCATTTTAACCCTTATGGCATTAACATTAAATGAGGTTAATTTTAACAAAATATATATTTCATGACCTGACTTTCTAACGGTAGCAGATTGTCCACATCATGACTTTTTTTTAACTTAATAACTCCTATGTAGATTATCAATTCATTTCCAAATTAAAAGGTTAACTATATAGAGAGAAAGAGTTTACCGTCCAGAAGCTTCATGCTCCATTTACTACAACAGACAGCGCTCCTCACACCAGCCGTGAGAGGATAGTGAAGTGTGCTACTCAAGACTAAAAGAGCGCAACACCTCCCACATGCAAAATGCTTTATTAACTGACAGCGTTCACCTCCTAAACTGGTATGTGAGAAATTGCCCTCAATATAACATAACGCATGCTCAGTCGGGGAGCTTGAATGCACTTTTGCTTTTGCCCTGAATTGTATAGCCGTGCTGTTCGGCTTGAATGGAGCTTACTTTCTAAAGCTCCTGAAAAGCTGAGAAACCTGTTTCCTTTTTTCCATTTATTTTTCTTCCTGGTGAAAACTAGACCAATAGGACAAAAAAAAAAAATGAAGGTGGAGCAACGTACATGTGTGCTGTCACTTTCAATTTAAAAAGGTGTCATATTAATGTAACATCACCATGTTTGTGGAAAGTAAAAGTAACATTATTCACCAATTTTCTGTATATTCTTTCATATTATCAGACGGGGAAGTCTCTCAAATGATCTTTTTTAATTTTCTAAGTTTTAAGAGTATTGATACTAGTATTGTAGAGTATAATAATTCATATAAAGCATAAAAATGGATATTAATAGTTTGTTTTACATGTTTTGTAAACCACTAGACATGCTTATATACATACATACATACATACATACGTTATTTATTGTACATTTAGTTTCATTACATTCAGCCATACCCAATTCATAAGGAGACCATTTAAATCTACATAACAATAAAAAAAGTCTCTTTCATAACAATATTAATCATTGTGGCTAAACCCCACCTGTCATGTATGTTATATTAGAAACCACACCATACATCAGCCAATTTAACAAAAAAGCCTGTACACTTGCTCATTCATGCAATTATCTAATCAGCCAATCATATGGCAGCAGCACAATGCATCAAATCCTGCAGACACAGCACAAGAGTTTCAGTTAATGTTTATATGAAACATTAGAATGGGAAAAGAACATGATCTTGGTGAAATTGGTTTGAGGTTGAGGAAACTGCTGATCTCCTGGGATTTTCATACACAAAACAGTCTCTAGACTTTAAACAGAATGGTGCAAACAACAAAAAACGTCCAGCATATAGCATTTCTGCAGGTGGAAATTTCTTTCTGATGAGAGAGGTCAGAAGAGAACCACTGTGGTGAACAGAAAAGCATCACACAGTATCCTGAACCCTAGGGATGGATTGGATACAATAGCAGAAGACGACTGTGGTTTAAGAGGAACAGAGCATTTCAGGACATGCTGCTATAGAAAAATAATTCACTATTGCTTGGTAATAATAATTGCTATGTGCCTGTCTGCATCACATGACCCTGTTGTTGATTCTTTTCCTATAACAGCATGTTTTGTCATGTTTTATTCCTTGTTTAACCCTCAGTTGTAGAGGAGTCAAGTACAATCTAAAACGGTAAAAAAACACATTCAGTAACCGCAGAGGATATATAATTATATTGTTACTTAAACATATTTCTGTACGGGCCTCAACTTGTCAAGTAATGACTCATATGATGGTTCGTTTTGAGATCCTGAGCGGGCTAATTGTTTACGTTCAATATTTTAGAGCATAGTATGTTGCCCTCTGCTGTGTCAACATGATATGGCCAATTCAGTCTATAGTAAAGTGAACACAGAATATGATGGCAAAATATCCACATTTTCTGCAGGTATTCTGTACGGTTATTTATTTGAGGAAATAAGGCATAAGGCCTGACATTAAAAATAATGTTAAAATCAAGAAATTCCAGAATGTTACCACAAGTCACTCCTATGACCTTCTGGGATGTAAGAAAATACAATATCTAAGTTAGTCTACTTAAATCTAGTTTGAAATCTCTGTACTTTACTTTTTTCTTTCACCTAATACTTTTGAGTGTTACTTACTATATTTATGAAAAATTCTACATTTTACTCACTACATTTTAACACATTCCATCTTTACATTTTAAGATATTATTTCAAGAAGTCGAGAATTCAAGAAATCTAAATTCTGAACAAATCTAAACCTAAATGCATGATAGAAAATTAGCTAGTTTCTATCATCAGTAGAAATAACGCTGGTGTTACTTAGCCATGGATAATCCATTAATACTGGAAAGAAGCAATAATTTATCATCAGTAACTAAAATCACTGTGTGATCTCAGGCAGATGACTCTTTCTTCTGAATTGTTCTTATACTTAAAAATTGTACATAAAATCTTGTACATAAATTTCAGTGTTGATCTTTGATCAGAGTACTTAATGTTCAGTATTTAGATAAATCATTGAACTTTTACTTGAGTAAACACTTCGGGTACTAAATCATAAAAGACCATGAACTATCAAAATGAATTACAAATATGCATGAAAGTTAAAACAATTACTGATCAATTATACTAACTATATTCTAACTATGAATATTTGAACATGGTTGACTGCTGGTAGGTTTTACATAGATCATATTTATCATCTCTCTGTGTCATGCATTATGAATATGTTCTGAGAAGTGTCAGCTACAGCTCCATCTTGTGTCAGACACAGCACACAATCCTCATGTATGTTTGAGTCCAACTTGAACTGAGCATTGTGCCAGACATGATGGATAGTTTCATAACAGAGAGAAATAACTATGTCTCGTACGCCGCGTTATCATTTTCTTATGTGGTGGCTCCAAAAGCCCAAGATGATTATGATTTCTGTTGGTTTCAGCAGTCATTTAGGGAAAAGATGAACAATCATGATTGTACCATCATACAACTGAGATTCAGAAAAAAAAAATATATATATATAAAGTCTATGCTATATTTGACGTATATAATCTAGTAGGCTGTTTTACAAACCTCACCATCATTACATCCTACCTCTATCCCAACCTCCGTATTTAAGTATGTGATGCAGTAATGGGTGACTCACCCCAAACTGTCGAGTGAATATTTCCTGTTAATTTCTTTATTTCCATTCATGTTGCAAACACAAATCACTGTGGATGGACCAGTATGGATCGGCTTCACTCACTCTCACTTTCTCTCCACACACTGACTCTTTCCTAATGATAAAGCTTTGCTTTCTGCAGCACACACTACACGGCTGATAGTAAATATATCTGGGAACCATGCACGCTCCTCCTCTTCATGCTCTATTAACTCCACCCACTGACCAAAACCCACTGGCCCTTTCAACAGTTGCCATGGACGCATTGGGTTCCATTTGCTCCACCCCCTGGAGTGAGTTAGAATGGGGTTTTCTTTGAGGAAGCATGGTCACTGCACCACGACTCCATGCACATTATGCAAATTTATGAGGGAACAGGTGACAAGGAGTCATGGTTTTGTTCACTACACCCTCTGCTCTAATGCTCAGAGATACACATCATGCAGGTGATTGCAATCTGCAGTCTTGCAGGAATTCTTAAGGTTGTTGTGAACGTGTAAAATGTAGGTGCAAGTGTGTGGAGTGAGAAAGAAACAATGGGATACAATAGACCACATTAATACCCAAAGAACCTAGAATGTAATACTAATAATGAAGTTTACCAGTAATGAACACATCTGCCATGTAAATATTGCGAGAGATCATATTACTGTTATTTGTACTAGAACATTGTGATCCCAGTGTGAATATAAAACATGCTTAGCATCTCTGGCTTAAATGTTCAGAATGACATGACAAAGCAGCACAGACTTAACCCAACTCAGATTATATGTTATGAATGGTGACTGTAATGGAATACAGTACAGTAGGCAGCCTTCCACCCCCCAGCCGGGCCACCTATACATTTCCTTCCTGCTTTTCCTTCTTGCTGTGTACCATCAATCAAACATACTTTGTACATTAAGTGTATATCTTTTATATAGAGGAATGTGCATGTGGTATACCTTCAACGAGCTTCACGGGTGAGCCTAACGGTTGAATTAGTTACCTTAATGGTGGAAGATGGCTAACACTAACAAGCATGGAACAACTTTCATCTCTATATTAGAACCGGAGTGTTCAAACTCTGTAATATGTAAACTCTGTAAAATGTCAGCAATAGAGAGTAAATAATTACAGCTAATTACAGTATGTAATGGAACATTCTGTCAATACATTAAATCATTATCTTTTAGGAGTTGGATTAAAAGGTTTGAGGAAAAAAAAGATGTGTTCATTCAGCTCAATAAACCTGGAAGTGCAATGCACAGACAGACTCAGAGCCCATTTAAAAATGGTTCAAAAAGTGTAGCAATGGTTTCAATGTACTGGAAATGTATGTAGTGGAAAGAGACAAGAGGCGTGATACAAACTTGTGAAATGTACTCTTGGAACACTGCTTGTCCAATCAGATTAGTGGACCATAACTAACTGTTGTGAAATGTGTCATATGTTGGAAGTTTCTGCACTAATTTGCTTAATGAAATTTCTGTGTACCCCATGTTGGAATGCTGCTATGTTCAATGGGATAAGTTCTATTGGAACTCGCCTCACAGCAAGAAGGTTCTGGGTTGAAACCTGTCTTTAAAACAAATGAACCCCTATGTCTCCATGGGTTTCCTTCCACAGCCCAAAGACATGCAGATTAGGCCAATTAGATACTTTAAACTGCCCATAGGTCTGAATGTGAGTGTGAATGTTTGTTCATCTCTGTGTTAGCCCTGTGATAGATTGGCGACATGCCAAGGGTGTACACTGCCTCTCACCCGAAGTCTGAGATTGGTTCCAGCCTCCCCGCTTAATGGATAAAC
>JAQMYM010004356.1:0-13993 GCA_030014255.1 Parauchenoglanis ngamensis | reverse complement strand
GAAGCTGGTTAAGATAATGCCGATTGTACCATCACGGTAAATGGTGGCTACTTTGAAGAATCTGAAATATGAAACATGTTAAGTTTTTTTTCTACACTTTTTGTTTGTATGTTGCTTCATAGTTTTGATGTATTCAGTAATGTTTTACAATGTAGACAGCAAAAAAAAAATAAAGAAAAACCTATGAAAAAGAGTAGGTGTGTCCAAACTTTTGACCGGTAGTGTATATTTTAGCACAAAATAACATGAATGGTTTTTTATGTTTGTTTTTTAAGTTACTTTCTAATCCTGCCTTGGCATCTGCCTCGAGATGGTGTGTCAGAAGCCACTTCAACATAAAACAGTCAGTGTGTCTAAAGATGTCTGAAACGTAACTAGCTAAATGTGATTTGATCAGGTTGCTGTTCCAAAATCCTAATGAGCTCATGCTGTGGTCTGTCAAAAGGTCTGAGATGCTCCTGCGGCGTCACATCATCGTCATCATCGTCAAAACAGAAAAGAGCACCTTATTATTTCCTTCACTGGAGGATTAGATGAAATGCAGAGAGTGATGGGACCTCGGGAGACGCGACAGAGGCTGATGTGGATGAGGCTGACCATCAAAATGAGAATTTCTTTCCTGCTGTAAAATTATAATCCTTTATACAATTTTGTGAGCAAAGCTGTTTTTTCCGTCAACAGATGAGGAAAGTGTAGCGTCTTTGTTACGTCCCGGCGTATCAGGGTTGTGTGCTTGACGTTGCCACTAGCATCGCTTTACAACATTTTGACGTTTATGTCGGGTCCAGTCTTCCCCCAGGTGTAGTGTATTCGGACCATAATCCTTTGGTGTTCTTGTCTCGTATGTGCAATAAAAATCAAGGCTTGATGCGCTGGTCTTTGCTCTTACAAGATTTTAAGATTGAAATTTGTCATGTAAAAGGAATTAAGAATGTTGTAGCTGATGCACTTTCTCGTATTCGTTTTTACATTTCTTAAGGTCAACAGTTCTTTGGGGGGTAAATGTTGATCTTTTTGTGGTTACGCCCCAGCGTATGAGGGTTATGGGGTAGATCTGGTAGGGGTGAGAAGCCATTTTTATACAGCTAGGGAGGTAGGTAAGAGATTTTCCTTTCCTGTTCTTTTAGGGAAGGTAAAGAGGGTTTCAAATGCCCTTGTTTTGTTTATTGTTTTGGCTGTGCTCTCCCCGATGTCCGTAAATACCCTGGGGGTTGGAATAAGCACCCATTTGATTGCAGTGGCCTGGTTATGGTTGTCTTTTGGGAGTGGGGGGGGAGTCAAGCGTGGAACACCTTTTTATGCCATGCTCGGTATCCACTAAGCCGAGCGTAACGGTCTTTCAAAGAAATCTTTCATTGCAATTTATTTTATCAGTTCTTAGATATTTTTTCTATGCTTGTTTTGTTTATTTTTAATAGATGCAAGGAAAGGGTGTAGATTTGACCGTGTGAAGCGTTTCACAGGCTGCCACACACATTGTTGTCAAATGAACAGGAAATGAAACGTTAGCCCAGAACTACAACAACAACTAATCTGAATAATTGGCAGAAAATCTGATAACACGAGCGGAACTGCTGTTCACAAGACGCAAACATTCCCTAAGCATGTGCGTGACATCGGGTTAATCAACAGGTCTCACGTGGAATTAATCATCTGGACTGCAGCTGGACTCGTGACATCATCCTCTCTGTTCGAGAAGAAAGAAGATGTCATCTTTTCTGTATAGAGGAAATTCAGCAGACCAGAGCGAGATGCTATCAGGAGCCAGGACGTGATTAGACAACGTGTGTGTGTGTGTGTGTGTGTGTGTGTGTGGACACTGTGTAATCTGATTCATCATACACACACAGTGCAGACACACTGACACGCTCATTACAAAGTCGCACTTCAAGTTTTGTCACCTGTGGAGATTTTCTTTCTGCTTTAGTGCCTAAAAGTTAAAGGTTAAAGGTTAAAAAGTTGTTCCTGATGGAACACAGAAGCTTCTTCAAATTACCTATGACACAAATCATGTGACATCACTGCTCTAAGGAGACTGAAAACCAAAATAAAAGCAGCTCTTTTATCACAGCTCGAGCTTACATAGAGATCTCCTTGTGCGAGGTGAAAGGTCAAAGGTCATTCATGAGAAATGTAGATTTTGTTAAGTAGCTAAATTGTAATGACCTTCAGATTATAGCGCTCGCTACAAACCACCTGCCCTTTCCTCTGTGCGCTGTTTTTCTCAGTCTCGCTACAAGAAAGCCTGACCGATTACCAGACAAAGCCTCTCCTCCGTTAGTGCTCAATTTATTTCTGTAATGTTCAGATAAAGATAAACGATGTCTGATTTCCAGTGATGAAATTATAGAAAAAAATATTGCAAAATTGATTTTTTTCAGAATTCAGTCTTCTGATGTTTAAAACAGGTACAATGTAGTTTTTTGGCCTCGGCAAGAAAAGCAGCCTTCTGTTTTTATACTTTGTATTTTTTCAAGGATTTATTTTCTCTTTTAATCTTTTTCTTTCAAATTATGTTTTAAAGATTTTTTCTGTTTTTGTTTTCTATTTTTATGACTTCTGTTTTTATTCTTATTATCACACTTATTTTTCTTTTACAAACCTTATTTTTTAATTAGTTTTCATCTGTTTTGGGTTTTTTTCCTATATGACTTCTCCTGCTTTTATCCAGAATCAATCTTGTTTTAATTATATTTGTTTTTAAAACTTTTTTTAGGATTTCTAATTTTTTTTTTCTATTCTTTTTTTTTTTAAATTTTACAATTTTTAAAAAAGAATTTTCAGGGGTTTTTTTTACTTTCAAAATCGTAATCATAGTCATATTTTTTGTATTTTATTTCCTTTCACTCTATTGTTAGGATTTTTTAAATCTTTCACACTTAATGTTTTGAGATTCTTAAAAAAAATTATATTTTCTTTATTTTTTTTAAATCTTAGGTTTTCTTTTTTTTGTTTAATACTTTCATTCTTGTGTTTTAAAATTTTAAAGCTCTGTTTTTGATTTCTTATATTTTAACCCCTTTCTTTCAAACTGCATTTTATTAGTTTTTATTTACTCTTATTTTTGTTTTGTTTCATTCCCTCACCAGCCTCTCTACTTTCTGTTTCTTTTAGTGAATAAGACAAAAAAGTAGCTTTTCATGTCTGAGAAACTGCAGAGTGTAAACTCCTCTATCCGAAGACTTTTACATGGATAACTTATTGAACGTTACAAAGGAGAGACTCCTTATATTTATTTTTAATATTGTTATTATTGTTGTTGTTGTTGTTGGTGGTGGTGGTGGTGCTGAGCTCATTATTTTCAAGCATAGCATACAGTCATTCTGTGGATGATTTGTAATGCAATGTAAAGGCTGAAATAAAATCAAGAGTAAAATGTCAGGGTTTTTTCCTTTGGAAATATAATTAAATATAAGCGCAAGCATTCAAATTCAATCACATGAAAGTAAATATAACAAAATAACACGCAAGTATAAAACCGTGATGTAGTTATTGAAGCATTTTCCTCCTCTGATTAATATAAACTTGTAATTTATATCTGTACTACTGGCAGAGCTGCAGTTTGAGAAGATAAATCCACAACTGGCGTTCTGACCAATCAGAATCGAGAATTCCACAGCTGCACTCAGCTTAATATGGAATTCAGAGTTTCTGTTGTTTTCTCAGTACAGGGCTGAGATGAACTGAAAGTCCACAGACATCTTAAACCTCACAGTAAAGGAAGTTTGACAAATATCACACATGGACTCTCAAGTTCTCAAGTGAAGCTTTATATTCTGTCCACTCCGTCACCGTCCCGCCCGGCTCTTTTCTTTACCAGCATGATATACCGTTCATTAAACACCTCCTTTCTCTCAAAACTCATTCCTTGTCCTGCCCCATCCTGCCCTGTCCTGCCCCGTCCCATCCTATCCTGTCCTGCCCTGTCCCATCCCGTCCTGTCCCGTCCCAGCCCATCCTGTCCTGTCCCGTCTTGTACTGTTGTCCCATCCTGTCCTGTCCCATCCTGTCCCGTCCCGTCCTGTCCTGCCCTGTTCATCCTGTCCCATCCCATCCCATCCTGTACTGTCCTGTCCCATCCTGTCCTGCCCTGTCCCATCCTGTCCTATCCTGTCCCATCCTGTCCCATCCCGTCCCGTCCCATCCCTGTGCTGTCCCGTCCCGTCCTGTCCTGTCCTGTCCGCCATGGTCAGCAGGGGGATCTGTCTGCCCTGGAGCCTTACTCATCTTTAATGTATACACTGCTATCCATCGTGTGTGTGCGCACTGAGGTCGACGCTCCATTAGTCAGTTCTGGCTTGGCCCGGTTCCTGTTGTTTTTACATGTATACGTGCAGCCCAAGTGAAGCATGGACACATATGGACGAGCTCATGGGCTTATCATACACTGTAATTTCTCTTAAATCTGACAGACGGCATTTTCTAGCATAGAATGCTTCAGTTACGCTGTTTTTCTTGGAGTGGGTGCATGTGTGTGTGTGTGTGTGTGTGTGTGTGTGTGTGTGTGTGTGTGTGTGTGTGTGTGTGTGTGTTGAGCCAAGGTCAATGCATGACTACACTAATGGATGAGCTTGTGCTTGAAAGTCCATCTCAGCCTCCCCTCCTCCACCCTTCTGTCTCTGATGCACCACTTTACCCAAATGGGGAATTGCAGCAATATTACATCAATAGAGAACGGCACAGTACTGTAAGTAATGCACTTCATTTGAATCCCATCAAGCCACAATCTTTCATGAAATACAGTCCTTGCTGAGCTACACTCAACATTTCCTTTACCATAAAAATCATTTCTGTGCACTGAAGATAAAAATAAAACTCAAGATCCATAATAAAAAAAAATTGCATGTGCAGTTAGTGAGTTAGCAGGTGGCAGATGTGTTAATGATTGCATAAACAATGTCACATCTAAAGTCATTGAAGGAAATAAAATATGCATGATGAAAACCTTTAAAAACCGGTCGGATGACGCTGTGGCTGAATAGTGGTTAACAAACATGGTGGTAAAAACAATCAGTCTGGTTAAAGATTTCTAAAACCTTGCTAGCTAAGTGTGATTTCCTAGTAGACAATCATGTTCTATCACTATAACAATCTATAACAATCATTAGACGGCCACAGGACTTCATTCTGCAATCGACTTACATCAGAAGTGCGAGTTCAGAATTAGTCATTTTTTCAATCTCATTGCGTTCAAGCTACAATGTAAGGAAAAGAAAATGGACACTTCCATGCTCGCTTTTTGTTACTAACATTTTAGCCAGCTAACTGTGATGACTGATGTCCTCAAATCAAATGAACTTTGAACTGAGTCAGTGTTATAGATTATTACAGTGTAATAACAAGTAAATATGTCTGTATGGTAATTAAATGCTTGTATATATGGAATAACTCATTTAAAACGAAACACCGCTTTGTTTACTCTTGATGTGGTGTGCAGCCATGTCGGTTTGATGGAGGAACTTGGAGTTGCAGAAAGCATACGGAGTTCCTTATTTGGAAATCCAAGTTAAGAGGGCGTTTTCTTTGGTTTTCCCTGGTCGGAGTTCAGGAATTACAGGATACAGCCTATATTCAGATGTTGCTTTAATCCTAATCAATCAGGTTATAAACTGTCATAATGTCTACGATTCTTGTGTGCAGTCACATCATCATCAAAACAGAGACGCTGTACAAATTACAACTTTTACCTCTGGTGATGAAACAGAGACCGATGACAGAGAATAGATAAATAGATAGACAGATAGAGATGGGGGTGGAAGAAAGAGGGGTTAAGTCTGGACAAAAAGAATTTAAGAAAGATGGGGAAGTTAGATATTAACATAGAACGAAAGAGATAGATAGATAGATAGATAGATAGATAGATAGATAGATAGATAGATAGATAGATAGATAGATAGATAGATAGATAGTGTGAAAGAGAGAAGGTTTTTACAGAGTTTTGACACAAAGAAATTGGGAAAGTTAGGGAAGTTGATGAACATATAAGGACAAACATAAAGAAAGAAAGAAATGAAGAGAGAGAGAGTAATGGAATAGATGGGGAAGTAAGATATTAACATAGAAAGAGATAGATAGATAGATAGATAGATAGATAGATAGATAGATAGATAGATAGATAGACCTTAGTGGATATAGAAATAGTAAAATCGCTGGGTTCTAAGAAGGATGGAGGGATGAAAAAAGAGAGAAAGAGGAGCAGAGGAAAAGCTATGTCATATTTATGTGACGTAGGACAACTTTACGACATTCACCAGTTTGCCAACGTCAGCGGTTTTAGCTTTTAATCTCTAGGAGCAGTCAGGCCTTGAAAAATGAACTGAAGTCAATGGGAGGAAAAACGAGGAATGAAAAAGAAATCGAAAGCAGGAGTGATCGACTCCTGAAAAGACGTGGCATGATTAGGAGTATTGCCTGGTAAGTTTGGAGTTTTTTTTCAAAAACTGACTATGTGGGAGCAGTTTGAAAAAATTCCAAATCAAAATCTATGGGAAAGAAATGGATGGATAGAGGGACAGAAAAGGAGGGACACGGGTAGAATATAAGAATGAAGTCATAGCCGTCGTGCTATTCACAATACCTACACAACAAGGTTTGAATGAAGTTTCTATGTTAAGAGGTTCTTGAGTTTGTTTTTTTCTTCGAACAGTAATAAGAAGAAGAGTACAGGGTTTTGCTTTGAGATGTGCTAAATAAAAACAATGTTGAACGTTAATGATGATACAAAATCCATTTTTTTTACATTTGAGATGTTTATTCGCATCATTTTAGTGTAAATAGACTCCATAACTCGTATAACATGGGATGAGCATGAGAAGAAGGTTGTAATATTGCTCACTCATTCAAATAGTTCTATATTAATATGTATTATAAAAGGTAACTAATAATACCGAAGTGAGGTTTTTCAGCTTTCGGCTGTGAGTGTATGATTAGAAATCCGGTACACGGTCGTCAGCGTTTGAGTAGAGCACATACAGCGCTGAAACACTCTTCAGATTGGAGGTTTAATGGCGCGTGCAAGGGAATGAATGCAGTCAAGGCTGTGTTATTGCTCTTTTTATTCATCTTTCATTTGTTTTATGGGTTCATGTTCTGGCTAATCAGTGCCATTTTATGAAATGTGTGTATTACACAGAAATTACAGTGACGTATGCTTCCTGGAGAATGTAGACAGTATATTCCAGAAACAGTGTCATTTACATTTTACAGGCTGGATATTATTCAGTTACATTTTGTCTGGAGTCACTGCACATGTTTGGAAAAATAAAACACTAATATCCATTGTTTTCCTTTGTCTGTGTTTGTCCATGTTTTCGGACTGAATTATTACAACGTAAACGGCGATACAGTCTCAGGGATTGTACAAATATCATTAATAAAGAGCAGCAGACTGTGTCAGTGAGTAACATAACAGTACACATGAGACTTGATGTTAAATTTGGCATGTCGGTTTTGTTTTTAATTCATTTGTCACGCAACAGCTTTTCTTTTTCTGCGTCCGTACTTTTGACCTGGCAGGAACTGAATTGGAACTTGGTAGTTAGTTTTCAATTAACACCAAACAGATTAGGATTTGATATCTTCTGTCAGAGACGATGAATCATTTTCTGCTCCCTCTGTTGCTCCATTTCCTGTATAAAGGGGTCAGTATTCTCCACTCAGCATCACTTACTCGCTAATGCTAACTGACGAGAATTGAAGCTGCTCTTCGTGGATGCGACACTGACTTTGTGTTAGAAGAGAACGTAATCCTTCATCGCATTGTAAAGCCCTGAGCTGCACTTGGCGGCGTGGCTGGAATTGGACCAGGGAAGAAGGAAGTGCCATGTTTTTACAGGTGATAATTAGAAGAAGACCAGGCGATGTTTTTCCAATGTGCAGTTTCAGTGCGTCTGTGCCTGATTCCTGTTTTAGGCTAACATTAGTGGAACCTGATGTGCTCTTCTGCTGTTGAAGCCCATCCACTTCAAAGTGAGCCAATGCTGTGCATTCTGAGATGCTTTTCTGCTCAACACAGTCGTAACAAGTGGTTGAGTTCCCATAGCCTTTCTGTCAAACTGGTCTAGCTTTTCTCTTCTCTTCCTCTATAATCAACAAAGCAATTCCGCCTAAAGAGTTACCACTCGCAGGATGGTTTTTGTTTTTCGCACCACTCCGTGTAAGCTCTAGACACTGTTGTGTGTGAAAATTTCAGGAGATTAGCAATTTCTGAAATCATCAAACCAGCCCATCTGGTCCCAACATCCAAGCTACGGTTACAGTCACAGAGATCAGACTTTTCCCCATCCTGATGGTTGATATGAACATTAAACTCTTGACCTGTATCTGCATGATTTTATATACCGATCGACTGAATCATGTGAGTTAAGTGTGTGTGGGTGTGTTTGACTTAATGTTTATTAAGGGCTTTTCAAGTAGGTGTTAATACAAAGTCAGTAACCACATGAAACCAGGAAACACAGGTGGAGGCCAAAACGAACAAATCTTACAAACAGTGACAAGACAGACACAAAAAAACCTAGTGCAGAAATGATATATAATGAAAATAAATAATGGTAAATGGTAATTAAGGCTTTATTAAGCTCAAGGAGAAATTAGATAACACTTTAGGTTTAAGTGTGTAGCTTACATACTGTATATACACCACTGATGAAGCTAGCATAAAGCTGCTATACAAAGTTCTCAAACCCAAATAAAAAAATCGTGTACAAATGTTACACCTTAAAAAAATTTCCGTCGATTTTTATGGTAATTTACTGACAGTTTGGGTTGCCAGTAAAGTACTGTAAAATTTACAGTAAACAACTGTATATTTACATTTACGGTAAAGCGCTGTTATATCTTAATGCTATTTAAAATACCACATAAGCCAGCACGCTTGTTCTTTTAGGTGATGTAGGATATAACTAAGCTGAACGTTAAGGGTCTTCACCTGACCATGCCAGATCTGGGATCGGAACACAAGCTTTACAACTGATTTCAGATTGATTGCAAATCGACAGTTTTCAGCTGGTCAAAGACGAGGCAAAAAAATAAGATAAAATAAATAACTAAAGATGAAAATTTTGACGGAAAAAGATTATTCAGACCTAGAGTCAACTCTAAAATAAATGGTGGTAATGATTAGAAAGTAAATAATAAGAAATTCTTTTTGTTTGTTCATTTTTTGTTTTTTTTGTTGCTGTTTGTTTTTTTAATGAGCATCAACAGGGAAATGGTTGGGGATGCGAACATTAGACAACTGGTTTGCAAAAGGCATGGTCTATAATAAAGATATCCTCAAGATAGGTCACTAGGTCAGGGATGAAGAGTACCATCTCATAACAATCATCTCAAGGGTTTTTCCATGATTGCCTTAGTTCCTGACTGCACAGCTGATAATATTATTACATCCCCTCCTCCTCTCCTTAGTGATGGAAATGCTCAATTTCATGTCTTTTTTTAGACTATTCTTTCTGGATTAGACAAAATTGTTGATTATATTACTTTAAAATGGACAATAACAAGCAGGGAAAATCAATATGGCACAAGCCTACACTACCACTTTACTTTGAGGCCATAAATATGAGAGGTTGGATTAGAATGATGTTTCATAAAAGTTTTAAATCCAAATCAGTCAATTCCATGCTTCTATAAGAAGGACATCTCTAAAGATCAGCTGAGAAGTGGACAGTTTAGAGAGTTCTCAATAATGTGTACTTTTATAGAAAGACAAAGTAATATTTTCTCAGTATATTCCTAAATTTTCCAGCATTGCTCAATAAAACATTCATGTAATGCTTATGAAGGTGTTATGAAGGCGCTGTGTTGATTACATTAAATAATGAAGGTGGCGGCTGCTGTAAATAAGCCAGCAGGGAAAGATAGAGCTAGCATCAATATTGGCATCTCCGTTAAAAATGTCTTAAATTGGATTTGTAGTGATTTCTTTCTAGCCCATGCTGTAAATTCATGACTCTTATGTCGTATCAGGCGATTACACAAGGTCACACCTTGTATACATTTCTGATATTTTTCAAACACACATCCTTCATACGTCATCAGCAGTGATTGAGAAGGTGTAATGAGCTGTAATGAGCATGACCAAGGTGGATAGTTTTACTATCATCCTTTTCCCCAAAACTCCTTTGGAGGAGAAAGTAGATAAAAGTAGCTAGAGTAAACACTTATCGGCCAATCAAAGTATAAATTACACAAAAGGACAGATGACAGAAGCGTATATTAAGCGGTCTGTGGTAGCGCAGTGGTTAAGACATTGGACTAGTGAACGGCTGGTCGTGAGTTCAAATCCCAGCACAACCAAGCTGCCCTTGAGCAAGGCCCTTAACCTTCACTGCTCACTTGTATGAAATGTATACGTATATATCATATGTAAGTCGCTCTGGATAAGTGTGTAATGTTAACTGTCTTTTGGTTACAAATATTCTGTTTGGTGTGTTTGATATTCAGAGCATGAACCTAGTAGATCATTACACGCATGAAATTTTAATTGTCTGTATAATTATTACGTCATCAATGGATTGGTGCAGCTTCTTGTTCCTCCTCTTCTTGAGAATATTTATTGTTATCCATTTAAATTGAAATTGTTGACTTGTCAGGACCACTCGATCTTTCTAATCATTGAAACACACCCCTCGTAACATCCTTGCTCATTCCACGTCACACACACACACACACTGCAGGCAGACTATTCTATTAGATTCATCTTCCAGAGTCTTGCCAATATAAATCGCTAGCCGGCGGTGCAGCAGGGATCATGAGAGCTTTGGGTTTCTGCAGCCCCTCGGCAGTGGGAAATGTCAGGAGAATTGTATAAGGCTGACAGCCTTATTGATGAGCGTTAAGCCAATATTTGAGCAGAAAAACAACAGTGTGGAGATGCGGCGTGGCTTTATTATCTACTCCGGATAGAGATTTGCGAAGCCAGAGGGATATTGCAGAAAATGTGCAGGGATTTAAACCGGCCTCCCAAGCCTGCAAAATCACATTTGCTCCTGGAGGCAGCTTGTTTTCTTTCCATTTTCTTTTAATTTAGGTGAGATTACAGAGTTTAAACCTACTCAAGTGGTGGATTGTGAAGTGAATGTGGGCCATTAGTATGTAATTAAACACATTTTACTTATAAAACAATGTAGGGTGATCTGAGATACTGTACACAGTGTCAAATGTAATGAAATTTATGTAATTGTTTTTATTTATTGTATAAATTGACATACATATGTTCTATATCATACATCTGGTGGAACTCGTCTGGTGGAAATCTGGTGGAACTCGCATTTAATTTCATCCTGAACAAGAACATCATGGATACTTTCACACCTGATAACTGATTACAAAAAAAAATTATTTTTAGGCTTCACTATGCAGGGAAACTGTAAAAGGGGAGACAAAGCAGGCAATTGCCTGGAGCCCCGAGCCGGAAGGGGCCCCTGAGGATGGCTGATTAAATTAGTCCACATCAATGACAGTCCCCCTTAAATTCAATTTAAGGAGGTTCTCGCAAAATTGTCATTGCTGTGGACCAATGTAACCAGCCATCCTCTCCTACTTCTACTTCATTTAATAAGTTCTATGATCAGTAATGTACAGGAGACGACATGTCCGGAAACCCCCTTACGGGCCCCATTTCACTATCTTGCTGCCAAAAGCGTCGTAATTCCACAACACTTTTAGGCAATCTAAAAGGAAAGCACAGGCAATAGGAAAAACAAAACAGTGTTAAGTGAGAATCCGTTACATTGAATAAATTAGGTTGTGCCATGGGTATCATTGTCCCAGCAGATAAATGGGATTAGTTGTCAATTCCGTTCTAACAACAGCTAATTAGTCAGTAGCCTAGCTTATTCTGTCTGAGCTGTTATTAATGCTAGGGCTGTCAAAGAGTCCGTTTACCTGAGTTCCCCATAGTCCCTAGAAACAGCATGTGGCTATACAATGACTTGATCAAAGAGTGATATTCAGTGTGTGAGAAAATCACACTGAGCTAGCACAGTTCTATATCTTTAGGCAGGCTGAGTGCCACTTTTTACCTCTGGTTTTTAAACCGTTAGACCGCCCATCATGCGAGTACATGAAAAAGGTTTTTTCTCTCCATGTGGACAACATGGAAAGAGACAGCATGTTAATCAGAGACACTGTTTATTTCAAGGATTGATTATTTTCAGTGAATTACCTTAAAGTGAGCTGTAAGTGTAGCAAATGAATAAATGCTTGAAGAAAATGAATTGAAATGACCCCTGATAGGTTCTCACTGTGATAAATAAAATGATTGACCTTCTAAATTTAAATCCCCATGATACCCTCACTGAGCCTCTTCAGGAGATCATACTGTATACTGTAAATCATCAGTACAGATGTGAAATGACATGTCCCAGCCGTCCCACCACACTGCTGCCTGTAAATATGATTAAAAAAATACTCACTCACTCATTTGCCATACCGCCTTATCCATTATAGGACAGTCCCAGCTGCCTACGGGTGAGAGGCGGGGTACACCCCGGACAGGTCGCCAATCCATCGCAGGGCAGACACAGAGACGAACAACCATTCATACTTCGCAATCACACCTATGGGGAATTTTAGAGTAGCCAATCAACCTAAACCACATGTCTTTGTCCTGAGGGAGGAAACCGGAGTACCAGAAGGAAACCCACGCAGGCAAGGGGAGAGCGTGCAAAATACTCATTAATGTACATAATAATAATATAAAATACTGAAAATCCAGCATATGAAATTCATGACATATTTATTCACAGAGTTTCCTGACATGTTCTGAAAGAGCTAAATGTCACCAAGCATGGACGTACCTGAGCAAAAACACGCTGTAAGTGACAGTTTGTTTCTATAGTAACAGCTTACCAAGGGACTTTAAAAACATTAAATATAGTTGGAACTGCTGTAACAATCAGAGGTAATGATTTAACGTAAGTTGATATAAGTTTTCTGACATATTCAGGACAGGAGTTTATGCTTTCTGGGTCCTCTGTAATGTGACAAGCTACATGTTGTTTTCAGTCATTCAGTGACTCCAAATCCTGAAATGCAGAGTGGTATAGACATGCACAAATAAGCTATAAAAAAAAGCATTTGATGATGCTTGAGATTAAGGACTGAACACCAGTGTCAGTTTTTCTATTGTTACATAATTTCAATATTTGTAAAACAGATATAACCTATCGAATTGGTTGCACCAAAGGTAATTACTTAAAGATAACGTGTGAAGCCCGACCTCCTCTAACATTTAATTTAAACATGGTACTGAAATGTTTCAATATTAATTGTAGAAATGTGTCTATATTATTCATCAGTCTTGGTGAAATTCAATATTTTAGCACATCAAATTTCAGACATTTCGCCACAGTTTCATGCTGTTTGTTCATTTTACCCAAACGACTTTCAGTGGACAGCGCAGCCTGTGTGGAACTCTCCTCTGAAGCTCCTGACACAGCTCTGACAGGAATCCAGTAACTCAGGCTTCTGTGGGCTTTTAGGGCAGATTCAAGTACATTGTGTTTTAATGGAAGGAAAGATTAACACTCATTTCACAACAGACTTTTAACATGTCGTTTTGATCCGCACTCGGAATCCGGGTGTCTCTGCGGGTGAATGGGAGTGTGTGGCTGGGTTCTGCATAGAAAATAATATCTCAGTGTTTATAGGTCAGTCTTCCTGGATGCACAGCGTCATCATATGATGACTGGGAGAGCTCTCAAAGCGGTGGAACATCGTAACAAACTGACCATCACTGAAACGGTGATGAACATAACTGACATCACAAACGTAAACACATCAGCACCAATCAGACAGTATCTGAATCCAGTTTTACCCAACTAGTACATTTTATCATTGTATTTGGTAAACATTGTAAATAATTTGTAAGTATAAAGTCCATCCATCCATAATCTATAGCGCTTTATCCATCTGGGTCGCGGGGAAGCTGGAGCCAATCCCAGCATGTTCGAGCGAGAGGCGGGGTACACCCTGGGCAGGTCGCCAG
>JAQMYM010004355.1:0-13995 GCA_030014255.1 Parauchenoglanis ngamensis | reverse complement strand
AGGCACCCTGGGTGACCCGGGGATCGAACCCAGGACCTTCTTGCTGTGAGGCGACAGTGCTAACCACCGCACCACAGATTTACTAAGAAGGGCAAATTAGCATGAGGCCACAACCACAAAAAGCGCCGTTGGGAATTACCAGTTCTGTGGCCAATCTAACAATTCGCACATTTATGAACACAGACGCACCTCCAGCTACCGGCAACTACTGCAGCCTTGACTGCATGTCAAGGGCAAAATGGGTAACTTTTTTCTGCATTAAATAATGGCACAATTATCAGTAAACTGAGTACCCCAAATCTTAATATATCACATTCCATGATTAATTTAAATACCCTCCTACCACACATTTTGTGGTTTGTAACTCTTCCTTTTACAGTCCCCTAACTATTATGTGTTTACCTGGTAAATATATGGTACATTGTAGTATATTATTGGGTAACTACCACAAGTAATAATACAGAGAAACTACAGCTGATATAAAAATCTCTACTATTACCCAAACTCTAACCCTAACCCATTAGGGAACTGTAAAACAAAAGGGTTACCCTTATTTACCAGGTAAATATATGGTAAATTATAGCGTATTAATGGTTAATTACCACAGGTAATAAGTAGGTGAGTACAGCTGAAATCCTAGTGGAGATTTTTCTTAGTATTATTTACGCTGCAGTTTCTCTGTTTCTACCTACTCAGTAATTAGGGGACTGTAAAAAGAAGCTGTACTAACATTTTTTGGTTGCATAAGCATTCAGTAAGTAACTACAAAATGTGGAAAAGTTCAAAGGGCTAAATAATGTAAAGCATCAGCCAAAGAAACAGACTGCAGAGTCCAAAAAATGATGCAAAACGTTTGCTGTGGAAATGCAAAGCTACTTATCTGTTTATCGGCAATATCTACATAAAACAAGCTTGTTCATCATAGGTATGAAAAACACCTTTTAACCAGGAAACAAATCTCACACACACACACACGCACACACACACACGCACACGCTATACAAATGACTTTGGATTAAGCTGATGAAGTAAAGGGCAGTGTCTGTTTTTTAGAAGAAAGAGGCATGGTACACATATAAAGGCTTTAAAGTGCCCTGTTCAGCATGAATGGTAAAGGTCATCGATTCAGTTTAAAGGCTGAAATGTCTTCTCGAGTACAAAGTGGCTGAACAAGAAGGGGAAAATGAGATTTTAGATACAGTCGTGTATCAGACATATCCACAGGGTATATTGGCAATCTGTATACTTTGCTAAAACATTTACAATAGCTTCGGTGACTCATCCTTCCTGACTAAGCAGTGTACATGGGAGCGAGAAGCCAATAATAATAATAATTAAAAAAAAAGGTAATCCATGCTTGTTCAGATTTTTTACTACTGAAAGTCAGACTCTTTAAGACTCGTGTGATTCAGAGAACACACTGGTTGAATTGAATTAATTCGTCCAGTGTATTTTGAGCATTATGAAATCAGGACTGAAGGAAAGGAAGCAGTGAAATGAGACGTTCTCGTGGAGTGTGTGACTCAGCAAGACCGAGCCATCGAGCCCTGAAGCACCCCAGCTGAGCACCATTGCTCATTGGGCACCATTGACAAGCCTTCCTGGAAACTTTTGTACATAAATTTCCATATTCATGTGACCTGGACACCCTTTTTTTCCTCTTCTACTGTTATCTGAATATCTATTCCGTCTCCCAGTTGGCTCAATAACAGAGCTACATGGTGAATCATTTAAAAAGCCAAGCAAAAGGTAATTTAACACTATACACTCATAGAATGGAGATATTTGATATTTGATATTTGCTCATCTATTGCATGTGCAAAAACTGTAAAATAGGACATATATTTGAAGCTAACATGATGTTTGTTTAACCATTTTAAAGGACTATTATTTATTAATTGAGGGCTGATAAATATTATTAGATTTGCAGATTAGACATGTAAGTAATTGGAAGTAAATTAATCAGACATTCAAGGAGATAAGTAGAAGAAATACAAGTCTGATCACTAAAAATGTATTTAAACAGTCTAATGTAATATTTGCAGCTAAACATTTCTCCTCTGCATCTTTATTCTAAAAATAAAGGTGCCAAAGAAGTTTGTTAATATGGAAAAAAAACCTTTTTGTTCCATAAAGAACTTTTTAAATCATTTTTTGTTTGTGTTCCCAGAATGTATAAAGATGTTTTATGGGGAAATGTATTATTCCATTTTTTTTTTGGCAACAAGAAAACTTTCTTTAAGGAATCATAAATGGTCCTATAGGGAACCAAAAGTGTTTTTTCTATGCCGATTCTTTAAATAACTTTTTATGACACCTTTATTTGTAATAGTGTAATGTGAAATATACTAAAGGAAGCATATGTCATAATAGTCACATCAATTTCAAAATGAGATATTTAAGTAAATATGTGGAAAAAAGTCCACATTTGATTAACAGAGCATGCATCAGTGATGCCCAAGATGATTAGCAAAGCAATCCAGCTGTCACGTCACCTCTGCCACCTGTCTCCGTGTCACAGCACTCCACTTGGCGGTCTCCAAACATGGCCGCTGAGGACTGCGTCTCCCGGCGTTCCTCTACTCTTCCCCATTCACAGTCCCTTGATTATTGATTGTTTGCACCTGTTTTGAGTTTAGTTTGTATTCACAGCCACATAATTTAGCTCTTTAGATGTTTGTGAATGTTGCGAAGTGTTAACCTGTTTTCACAATTTACGCCAAGCCTTTTGGTCATGCTTTTGTTTGCCTGATTTTTGGATTACTGTTTTTTCAGACTTTGACCTTGCCATGGCGTTGCCTTGGATATACCTGTTTGCCTCTTGCCTCATGTTTTGGACTTTTTTTGCCTGCTTTAATAAAACTTCTCCGCTTTTACATCAAAAGAAAAGCAGAGAAACAAGCAACCTGCTAAACAAGCAACTCCCACATCATTAAGACTTCTGAAGACTGTTTGCATTCCAGTTATTGACCAAAATGCCAGCATGCTTGTTAAGCCAGGAAGGTATGTTGGAGATCTGCAAATAATAAACCGTACATGACACCTGCTGCGGACAATACCTCACGACTGTTAGTGTTTCGACCAGAAATGAAGACATGAAGCAAATATTGTTATTGGATTGCAATTGGTTATTGATGGCTCTACCTGCTCATCAGCCAATCCACTTCATGTGAAAGAAAATGGATTTCAATGACGCTCGCATTTTGGCATAGTTTGAACTGTCGTTCTTCGGATAACTGACCAGAATAGCCGAAAGCAATGCTTATTTTTTAGGGAATCGTGGGAAAAAATAAACTTCCAAAGCAAATGGGATAGGGTCATACATTCTACTTGAAGTTTCTCAGTGGAAGGACAATTTCTGGTATGCTGTCTCCTCTAATATCTAAGCTCTATGAATCCAAACTATATACGACCGTTAAATCTTGCTATTGAAAGCCCAAACATCCATACAGACTAAAATGTTCAATTTGCCTTTCAGACAGGGCTTAAGCTTCAATCAACATTGTACAAATAAAGAAATAAAGACTTTGAATTTCACAGAGAAATCTCCCTAGCTGGAACATCACTGCATCTTGTTGCACTTTGAATAATCTATTTGATTTACCAGCTTAGCCCTGGTGCAAACATTTAAAAAATCTTAAAAGGCTTAGATGAAAAATTACAGTGCATAGCTCAGCAACTATCTACGTAAAAGCAATAAGAGAAGTGATGTAAGTGTGCACAAATATTAATAGCAGTATAAAATACTAATCTGCAATAAAAGACTTGCCTATGGCTCATACAGAAATCAAACTGCAGGTTTAATTGAACACCATCATGCTTTATATGCACAAGGATTAATAGTTTCTCTATTAGCTTCACTAGATTCACCAAACAGATCGGAGATGAAAATGCGAAAGTTAACTCTTGTCAAGGAGAACAAAATATTAGTAATGGTATAGTATCATAGGCAGGTGGTGCAGTGATTAGCACTGTCGCTCTAAATTGCCCATAGGTGTGAATGTGAGCATGTGTGGCTGTTTGTCTGTGTTGGCCCTGTGGTGGACTGGCGACCAGCCAAGGGTGTACCCCGCCTCTCGCCCGAAGATGCTGGGATTGGCTCCAGCTTCCCCGCGACCCAGACAGAAAAGCGGTATAGATAATGGATGGATGGATATAGTATCATTAACATTCTGACTATGGGAAGAAGTATAGCATACTTCTGTTATAACAAACACTATATAAATCAGTTTTTTAAGGATTGTGGTTAAAGAGACAGGATATACTGGTCTAATTTATTATACAGTCTAATATAATAAATATATTTGCTGTTACTACAACATTACCGTCTTGACTATGGCATAAGCCTTGGGTTGTAACATTGGCATCTGAATAATTGCCCTATGGTTCTTCTCTCAAGTAAGTGAAGACGAATCAGGACATAAGTCCAGCACTTCAGTTAAAGACACTTTGGTTTTCAGCAACCACACGGAAGCAAGTCAGAATCTAACTCTAATATAATCTAAGGTTATAATCATAAAACATGGTTGATTATGTGTTAATTATGATCAGTTCAGTGTCCAGAAAGCTAATTTCTTAATACTCTTTAGCAGAATCAATATTTAAATGATTTCACCCACCTGTACAACTCCCATAAGATGTCATCTGATGCCAACTGCATGAAAGGGGTTTTATTATACTACATGTAGTATTGCATAGTAGAGTATAGTTATTACACTATAGTACACTATACTGTACTGTACTATACTATACTATACTATAATAATATAGTATTATCTTCCAGAATATAATATAATAAATGAATGGAAATACCAACAAGTACAATAAAAGGCCACCATGAGACACCAAAACAGCTATAATGTGCCTTGGCATAGATTCTACAACTCTTTGGAAATGTACTGCAGGATTTAATAACATTCTTCCAAAATATATTCTTTCGAGTGGTGTGTTGATGATGCTGGTGTAGAGCGCTGTCTAACACATTGGTTGAAAATCTACTGTAAGTGTTTGATTGTGTTGAGATGTAATGATTATGAAGGCCATAGAATCATCAAACCATTCAGTGGTCCCTCGTGTCCTGTGTGTAGGGGCAGGGTCATCCTGGAAGAGACCACTCGCATCAGGATGGAAATGTTTCAGCATAGGCGAAAGATCAGAAGAACTCTATTGTTTTGCAGTGACCCTTCCCTTTAAGGGGTTAAGTGAACCCAAACCATGCCAAGAAAATGCCTCCACAGCCTAACAAAGACATGTCTGTTTTCCTCTCATCTGTCCCCAGCCTGTAGGTACGGGGATAATCCATGACTATATAGTAAATTTCAGAAAGTAACATTTTACCAAACTAGATGTAAATCAGAGTATCTGGAAACGATGTCTTTCTCCGAAGAGTTGTCTTTTTTCTGTCAGCCAGTGTTTAGGTTTTTGACAGGAGATGTATAAGCTGCCAGGCCCATTGCCTAAGGAGGCAGTGCATGATCAATCCAATTCACAAATATTCGCCCTGTTGGCACGGGATTGTGTTGACAAATGATGATGAGTTATTAGATGTAGGTTATATAGAGTGGTTTTTTATGGAGATCTGTACAGTATACTTTCTAGACTAGTCATTTCTTTAATATATTCTGAGAGCGAGAGAAAATGTAACGTCCCAGCTAGCCATTCTTGGTTCCCAGAACGTTCCGGGAACGTTATTTTTTGGTTACAGAAAATGTTTGTTTGGTTGTTCTATGGTTTGCCAGGAAAGTTTTTTCAAAGTAAATCTAACGTTAGCTTAGATGTAAATAATGATCTAGATGTAGTTAACTTAGATGGGAGTTGCTTTACTCGTGTGAAAGAATTTGCAATATCAAATTTGGAACTTACGGAAGCTGAGAAACAGATTTGAATACTTCAAACCGAGATTAGACACAACCCTAGAAAATATATTGTCCTTCATTGGCTGGGGCAGAATTTTATCATCCTTGGTTTCAGTCAGCATAACTCTTAACCACTCAAATAACACATAGATTTATATTCACATTTTATATTTAGATTTTTTTATGTTATAGATGTAGTACTCAATATATACACTGCCATCAGTTTGTGTACACCTACCCGATTGTTACACTTACTGGCCATTTTTATCAGGTGCAGTCATCAGTGAAAATGCACCACTGCTGGCCACACAGTATTTGGGTGGTGGATAATTCTCAGGATAGCAATGACACTGCATACTGGTGTGTGGTGCTGGTGTACATGTATCCTGCACAGAACAAGAGTGAAACAAATATGGGAAACATAGACCTTTTAAGCATGTAATAAATGAGCAAAAATACACAATAAATAAAGCAACATTCCACAAGTGTACATAATAATTTATTTATTAAAAAAAAAAGAGAAGGGAAGTCAGTTTGTTATTGCTATCCATAATCCTCTTCCAGTAGCTGGCTGTCACATTATGAAATGTTTTGGCCAAATGTGCCCTGGAGGAATTTTGTGATTCCTCTTGGGGACACTTGGCTACATTAGGGCTGGTTGTCAAAGGGAGTGTTTGTAAGAAGTCCCCTACAGAGGCTAAATTACACCAATAGCCAACATTAACAGAACAACCAAACAAGCAACATGTTATTTTAGTAGCAGGAATGAGATGTAACAATAGGCTTGTTTCACAGGAAAACAGTGATGCTTTTGTAATGACATACAGTTTCACTTTACAGATTTCATATTGATTTTTAGTGGTAGAAATAACCAGGTGGTGGACAGAATTTAGAGCAAATATATTTCTCTGCCAATATTTCAGTGGTAGTACGAAGAAAAAAACGGACACTTGGAAACAAACAGCATGAGCAAATTGCACTCCTTCCAGGCTGCATGCGAAAGCTACTGGAAGGCCTAACTAATGCATTTCTTCTACTCAAGTGAGGACTGAGCAAAGCAACACTGAAATAAGCTTGATTTCAATTAACAAGGATTTAACAGCTTAATAATGCTGCCTTTACAAATAATACTCATCTCATGTCCAGCATCATCCAATGCCGTAGTTCTTTTTAGACAGGCGTCGCATAGCAGCATTCACATTCCAGGAATCATAACTTTGTTGTGGATTAGGCTGGTTATTGGGACAGAAAGCGCTGAACTATTCTTGGTGTCCGTAATTATTCACAACGAGTGTTTTAAGCCCACCATTGCAGCTCAGAACACACATATCGTCTGATTTCTGGTTTTTGACCCAACAGAATTATCCTGGCAAAACTGGAGTGTAAATATGCATAAAAAGCATATTCTAATAGGCTTAACAAATGTGGGTTCTTTTGTAAAAAAAACAGCCTTTTGCTTGGAAGAAAGGGCAGTTACAAAATGTGTTTATTAGCCTATTAACAAGAGGCATGGACATCGAGTCTGGGAGATGACACTGTCATTGTCAATGACATCATTTTCCTGAACTGAGACTTCAGCGTGCAGTTGTGATTTGTGATTTTGAACGATGAACTGCTGTTACTGTGCCACCTAGAGGATAGTGTAATGCTTCAGAAAGCTTCATAAAAGGGCTGAAAACATTTCTCAGGACACATCTGCACTGCTCTGTTTATTATTTAAAGCAATATAAAATATGGCATAATGTACAACAACAGATCCAATAATAAAGACATAAATAAAAGAACAGGAATCTGGTCCTCTATTAATAAAACTCAAAATGATTTTAAGCCATTTGTTATTAAACATTTTTGATAATACGTACAGCTGGAGCAAATAGTTTACTAGTTCAAATATGGTGCACAAACAGGCATACATTAATGAGTGAACTAATGCTTACATGGTGATTAATGAATGCAGGAGCTAATACTTAATGCAACATGAAAAAATATAGGTGCATTCCTTAACAAACAACAGAGTCATGTGTACACAGCCATTACTAAATGTAAGTGTTAAGGTTAATAAACCTATTACTTGTTCTGTTAATTAATGTCATTAATTGCAGTATTAATTATAATTACAGCCATTTGCACTACGTATGTATGTTAGCCCAGTTACAATTCATACACAGCTTTCCAGCCTTTCCATTATTCTCACATGTAAATTTAGAAAAGCACTTTAGGTATTTGGGCAATCAAAGGTGAGATAATTTATTATCAAATAAATATAAAATTATCAAAATGTAATGATAAATTTGTTACGCATAGCATAATTAAAAAGCAAGGGCTTACGTGTAATTATATACATTAATAGATGCATAATCACAGCACTGCGAAGACCTAGGTCAGTAAATGTCATTCCCGGAATTACTCAATCAGGATGCAATATGTCAACCTCCGTTCAGGTTCAGTGCAAAACACAGAATACCAAATTGAGCAGAAACACTGAATTACAATATGCCAGGAGTGAGTAGCGGTATGAACTTTAGAGCTGAACAAAATCTAAATGAAGCATCAGAAAGACAGATCTGCTCTACTGACACACAGTAGCGGGAGCAAAAACGCTGAAACCCCAGATATAAAAATATGCCAAATCCACATTCCATGCGGAATCTTATAAATTGGTGCAAATTGCAAACAGATTTTCATTGTATCAACATTTCTTTCTGTACTATACTTCATATAAACTGCTTTCCATCGATAACAGCAGCAGTGAACGAGCGAACATCCTTTTATGTGAACAACAGAGCTCGTGAAAGCTGACCTCGTGTCTCTTGTCACTGCACCTCTCAAGGATTTTAGTTTAATAGAAAGGATTAGAAAAGCTCCACCTGCCCTAATTCCACTCTATCTACACAAACTCAAGGAAGGACAGAATGTATGTGGACTCTGCAGAGTAAATATGAAAAATGCGCCGTGGTACAGCTTTTAAGATTATATAATGGCACTCCTGGAGCTGGCTTGGTACTGAGCAATAAAAACCGAAATGCTAAGGGGCATCATGGATGTGCAATACCTTTGTATAGATGAGTCTGTACTGATGCAAGAGAAGGCTCGTATTTAAATTATGATGATCTCTTTTGAAATTATGGAAATATTGCAGTGATAATAATCCTTATTGTCAGCTGTCAATCACAGCAGGTTGACTTCATTAGCATGCCAATTCCTTTGCTGTGTTGCAGAGAGTGACAGTGACACAGTAGCAGCATGGATGGCATAAATCTCATTTATTATTGAATTCCTGAGAAATATTTCAGATGTCTTTGGTTGAGGAAAATGAATTAGTAATGCGAAGTCAACGAGTTTTCCAGTGGCGCATTAGTGTTATATATGCATGTCAATCACAGGACAAAAACCAGCTAAGTGCTTTCCTATCCAATTTAATCTGAAGGTTTCAACAGGCGCTGTGATGTAGTATCAGTAGTAGAAAAACTAAAATGAATATTAATGGTTAGGGGAACATTCTGTAATTTATTGAAAGTTTATTACAGCAAGTGGGCAAAGTTCATACCTCTACTCACTCCTGGCATATTGTAATTCAGTGTTTCTGCTCAATTTGGTATTCTGTGTTTTGCACTGATCCTGAACGGAGGTTGACATATTGCATCCTGATTGAGTAATGATATGATTCCAGGAATGACATTTACTGACCTAGGTCTTCACAGTGCTGTGATTATGCATCTATTAATGTATATAATTACACATAAGCCCTTGCTTTTTAATTATGCTGTGCGTAACAAATTTATCATTACATTTACAGTAGAAAAACTAAAATTAATATTAATGGTTAGGGGAACATTCTGTAATTTATTGAAAATTTATTACAGCAAGTTGGCAATTGTGCTTCTTTTTCCCTGCTGGAAAAATACATCCTGGTTGCTGGCTTAGTTACAACGCAAAAACTATTTTGGTATGTAATGTACACAGACCCCTTAGCCATTAATAGTAATGGGTGTGTCATGAAAAGCGAAGTGGAATATCAAGCAGGAAGTGAAATTGGTCATGCATTTACTATACATTTACAAAATTTACAGTATTTACGGTTTGATCTGAGCTTTAAATTCACCACAGACTTCAGTCATTTCAATGCGGCCCTCTGCCTCTGAAGCAAACGCAAACACTAATCAAATTTAATACAGGTTTCAATATCGCAGATTTAATTATCAAAACAATTCATCTTTAACTTGACCATTCCATCTCCTTAGGTGATTCCTGGTATATTAGTACTCACACACATTCATCATCAATCTTATCAGTCGACATCACTGCCCAGACCCTCCTTTAAAAAATTCTCACCAGTCACTAGCCCTTACATGGCCTTTGCTACTATTACTTGCTACTATTTTTACTACACAAACATAAAAATTTGCTGTTTCAAGTTTCGAGATTTAAAAGACGCAGTCCCATTTTCACTTTCTTTAATTTATCAATAGAAAACATTTATTACTATAAGTAACATAAGGAATATGACATGACATGCTGTCACAGCAGGATGGTATGATGTGGCCTGGCACGACCACGAAGGCGATCGTCGTCCAATAACAGTCCATCCCAGAGCGTTTGATTCTATTTATTTCCACAACAATTTGTATTGTTAAATTCCAAAAAAGTTGGGACGCTGTCTAAAACGTACTTTAAAACAGAATGCAATGATTTGCGAATCCTTTTTTATCTATATTCAATTAAATATATGCCTTATATCCGTGCCTCCCTGCATACATATGACGTATGACCTGTGTGAGCAACTGAAGTATATATCAAAGAAGGAAGGGACAGAATTTCACTTTCAAACCAGTTCGTGTCCTCAGTTCCCAAACGCTTCCTGAGTGTTGTTAAAAGGAAAGGTAAAGGTAAGGTAAACAGCAGTAAACACGCCCCTGTCCCAACTTTTTTGCAATGTGTTACAGATATCATTAAATATCTTGTCTTTGCATTGTATTTAACTGAATATAGGTCGAGAACGACATGCAAATCATTGCATTCTGTTTCTAATTTAAGTTTTCCACAGCATTTCAACTTTTTTGGAACTGGGATTGTTTTTATTAAAAAGTGCCACAGTGTGCATTTTATTTGGAAGTTCTGGCGACACGGTCGATATCATCGGCATGTCACAGATCCAGGGATCCTGCATGGATTCTCCATGCTCGTCTGCTTTACCTCCAGGTTCTCTGGTTTCCTCCCAATATCCAAAAACATGCTAATAGACATAATAAACTACGCTCTCTCGGCAAAGGACTAACATGGGGTGGGGCTTAGCACTTTAAGTCTCACATTACTACTGGGGTAGGCTCCCTCTTCATCAATATTTTTCCATCTTTAGTAGCTAATAAAACAAAAATGTTGTCCTGTGGTGGAAACCTTTCCCAAAGCACTGACTGACTTCCAAAAATGCATTTTATTATAAATATTTCCTTACAGGAAACTTCACCATATCAACAATTACACATGTTCTTTTAATTTGTTTATATGGAGTGTCTGCCATACAAATCCCTGTGTACGAGCTGTTACTACAGAAGCAATAACATTAGAGCAAACGTAATCCTGCGATTCCTCTTGCGGTCAGAACTGCTGATCCGTATTGTCATTAATCAGCATCTTCTCGGATTCGAGGAAACAACAGCGCTGAGGAATAAATTAGGTTACTGTTTCTTACTGTAATGCATTTCTAAGTATATCAAAGGATTACAGGAATGACTTCAGCAGATCAGCCTGGCTGTCATCTGAGCTTAGAAGCACGAGTGTGGAGTGACTGAATGACAAAATCGATTTAAAAGGCATTTTAAACCTCAGTTTAGGAAGCTCGGTGTGTGTATGATTAATGTCTGTAAAAAGTCTTTCTTTCTTCATGCGTCTATGCGTCCGTTGTTTTGCTGCAAATTTCTAATGCAACTGTTTGAGCCTGTCAGTCTTTCTTTTCTCTGTCTTTCTGCATTTATAATAAAGTCACATAAACGCTCCCAAATCCAGTCACAAATAACAATACGGATGATATATGGGATAATATAGTGACTTATTTAGTTATTCAGCTGGATAAGTATACATTTTTCTTACATTTATACTTTCTCGTAAACTCCGATCCATGAAGAATTAGCATGTTACAGATTTCATTTGCAATTTTAGATGTCACATCTGTATTATTCATAATTATGCATGTTTTGACATGATTTAAAATGGATTTCATCAAGACTCAGTAATAGCCTCGTGCTGTCACGTCATCACTGATGCTTCCCGGTCTCAGCGCTTTACTGAATCCATTTCCCAGCAGTCTCAGCGACCTCCAAACATGGCGGCTGAGGGCCGCATCTCCCAGCACTCCTCTGCACCTCCCTGCTCCCAGGCTCCTGATTATTGATTGTTTGCACCTGTTTTATATTTCGTTGCAATCACTGCTCACTTTATTTAAGGTCCTTTGTTGAGTGTGTTTGTTGTGAAGTGTTGTGTTGTGTTTTCACGTGTGTACCAAGCCTTTAGTCCGTCTGGGTTTTGATTATTATTTTTGGACTTTGGGATTACTGCCTAGCCTCTGATTACTCTGTTTGCTGAGTGTTTTGACCACTGCATGTAATTTGGACTTTCCCTTTGCTTATGTGTTTTGGACTGTGTTTGCCTGCCTGCTTTAATAAACCTCCCTTTTTCATTTCCATCCTTCTTACCTGACAGTGCTTGATGTAGCGGAGCCTTTGGCTTTAAGGGCTGTCTTTGGAATGTAGCCTGATCACCATTAGCATTTCTACAGAACTTTTCTTTGAAGAAAAAAAAAGAGATTATAGGAAAGACAAATGATGACCACTAAAATTCATACAAGGACAGAAGGACCTGTATGATAAATTTCTTATAGATAAATGGAATAAAAGATCATGTCTGATGAAGATGCTGCTTAAAACTAAAGCTCTGTGATGTAATTGATTATTTTTTTACTGTCTGAAAGTGTATATTGTAATCTGCTGCAATAGGAAGTGTACAAATTATGTACCCTAGTGGCCAAGCAATACCGCAAACAATTCCCTGTATTTCTCTTCATTTGGTCTGAGAAATAGAGCTTGTTACTATGGCAACGTCCCTTCATACTTCCCCTCTAACTTTTTACAAATGAAAGGAGCAGATTGTTCTATGAAGTCTACAGTGCTCAATTTATAGACCTCAGGATTGATAATTGTATGAATAGCGAGTTACATAAGGTGCATACTTACTAAATAAAACTGACGAAGATTAAGTTTGCGAGTGACGAGTGACGCTCCCGAAGTTGCAGTGTAAGGAATAGGTTCGGTTACATTGATGTGCTTTAAGGCTACATTTTTAAAACATAAACAAAAGAGCACACAATGAAAGTAGAGGAGATAAATGAGATCAGCACTGCCCTTTCATTCTCCACCTTCCGCAGTGGGCCAGGCTCAATCTCATAAAACACTGCTTACTTTAGCAGACAGCTCTGCCCTGAGTTATGGCTCAATCTTTTTCTTTCTTTTTTTTTTTATGGCTTTAACTAACAGCAGCACCTGCGAATAGGTTTAATAATATATCATGTGTGAATTACTACTGAACTATATTGCAGAATATATCTGAATAAAAACATAACAGGAATGAATTTATTTCTTTTATTCTTATAGAAGATTTTATATTTTAAGATTTTATAGTGCCCATTCTGGGTGTGTGAACGCTGGATTATTGCCCCATTTTGTTACATGGATCAGATATGCATGTGGTTAGATTCATTTGTAATTTAAATGTACAGACTAATTATTATGTTCAGAGCCAAAACAATATTCATAATGAACAAAAATGTGGAACTTGCCACTGTTTACAAATTCCCCATTACACACCAAACAGCTTAAAATGACAAAACTTTCATGTTATTATCATTTATTTATAAGCAGAAGAGATGCTACGACAATAAGTTTGAGACTCTATTTTATAGAGAAAATAAACTTTTATAGTTTAGAGAATATTGAAACTGAACCTTAATAAAAAAGAAGTGGAAACTTGCTTAATGTATGTAATGCTTGCTTGCTTTATGCCATGTTATTATTATCATCCATCCATCCATCCATCCATCCATTATCTATAGCGCTTTATCCGTCTGGGTCGCGGGGAAGCTGGAGCCAAT
>JAQMYM010004354.1:0-14002 GCA_030014255.1 Parauchenoglanis ngamensis | reverse complement strand
TCTCTCTCGGTCTCTCCCTGACTCTCCCTGTCTCTCCCTGACTCTCCCTGTCTCTCCCTGACTCTCCCTGTCTCTCCCTGTCTCTCCCTGACTCTCCCTGACTCTCCCTGTCTCTCCCTGACTTTCTCTCTCGGTCTCTCCCTGACTCTCCCGGTCTCTCCCTGACTCTCCCTGACTCTCCCGGTCTCTCCCTGACTCTCCCTGACTCTCCCGGTCTCTCCCGGTCTCTCCCTGTCTCTCCCTGACTCTCCCGGTCTCTCCCTGACTCTCCCTGTCTCTCTCTGACTCTCCCTGTCTCTCACTGTCTCTCCCTGACTCTCCCTGTCTCTCCCTGTCTCTCCCTGACTCTCCCTGACTCTCCCTGACTCTCCCTGATTCTCCCTGACTTTCTCTCTTGGTCTCTCTGAGCTGGGAAACTTTGCTACAAATTGCTTACAGCAGAGATAAATGTTCCACAAATGAACATTTCCAAAAAAAACAACAAAAAAAAAGGCACCGGGTCGATTATTATACATTTTACTTTGTCAAAAAACAGGTTTTTTAATCCATTTTTTTTATTAGTCTTAGATTATGAGGAGTGTACAACAAAGTCCCTGTGTATGAACTGTTACTATAGAAACAAGAACTTTCTAGAATGAGCACATTAATATTAAGCTGTTGTTTATATCACAGCCGGAACTACTTTCTGGGCCACAAAAATAAACCACATAATCAGCACATGCGTTAGCCAGTGTTCACCATCAGCGAGTGAAATGTCCATAACAGCTTCTCAACGAATCCTGGTTGTTAAACTGGCGCTGAACTCTAATCCAAGTTTTGGGGGGTTTTTTTTCAATTATGAACTTAACCTTGTTCTAAGGAATTAACACAAGAACAAAGTGTCATCAGCATACAAATGTTAGTGCTGTTAATACACAATAAAAAATAATAAATCGGACCCAACCTGGACCCCTGTGGGTCTTCTAAGCAGCTCGACAAAATCAAGTGTGCTTCATCTTAACGTCATGCGGAGTTCCTCCTGTGGTGTTCCTCAAGAAAACATTGATGAGCAGCACCGATCAAAACCCAGACAAAACGCGCAGTACGCGCAGTAGGGAATGATTAAGTGGGTTAAAAGATAATTCAATAAACAAAAATGCGCAGTGTTGTTCACTTTCAAGAGAACAAACGGCAGCAATAACCGCTAAAGTGGCATAAGATTAATGCTGAAACTGTTCTCGAATTTATTTTAGACACACGCACACGCACACGCACACGCACACGCACACACACACGCACACACACACACATTCTAGCATGAAGTCAGGCTGAGAAACAGAACGTTCCCGAAAAAACCATGTCCGGCCCTGGAAAAGTGCTGTGAGTATTCATGAGTAACGAAGCGGTGTGTTTCTGATTTATGCCATCGTACACTCCATGTGTTTATTTTTTAAATGAATAAAAACGTGAATAAAGACGGCCTGTGTACCATTTCGATCGGACGCTCTCAAAAGGTAAATAATAAAAAAAAATGATACCTCCTCCCTTTTCAACAGCAGATATCTGCTTTTTCGCACCTGCTCTCAAGAGGACATCTTACTGATTACTGACACACACACACACACACACACACACACACACACACACACAGTTTCTAAACAGAGATGCTCAGGTTTCCCGAACGTCTCATCATTTAATGGATTTCTGCCAGGTTGTTTGCATGCAAATGTTAAATTTGCGCACGACGAAACATGAATAGAAATAAGAACAGTCTCATGAATGCAAATTTAAAAGAATTGATATGCGCCAACACAGAGGAAGAAAAATCCATGGATGGTTAACTTTAATGTTTAGTGCTTGTAGTAAGTTTTTTGTTCTTTTAAACTTCGCAGGAATTCCACAGTTTTGGACTGAGCTCCAAAAAGGAGGGGGAAAGTTGTAATGGTGATAAAGCTTCGAAGTAGAACAAAGCAAAATGGAAATAGATTGTTATTTTATTTTAAATAAGTGACGACACCGAGTGTGTGCATTACCTCGTAAAGAGTGCATGAGAGCGTTCTGGCCTTTTCACAATGTTTGGCATACGAGTAACTGTATTCATACTGTGTTTATTTTTGCAGGAAGCATCCAACAAACATCGAGTTTTGGAATTGGGGAAAGAGAAAGATTTTTAATAAGCAAGGGAGGCTGAAAAAAAGAGGAGAGAGATCCCCCAAGCCAGCAGCAAAGCCAGCTCTAGCAGCGACGTTGCGCTTGCGAGTTTGGCAGCAATGCCGGCAAGCGCTAACAGCAGTAGCGAGATAAGAAGCGGGGGATTGGGGAGTGCTGTTCCAGTGGAGACATAACGACTTGCCTACGGACGCGGGAGAAAGCGTCGACAGAAATCCGCAGAAGAAAGTAAACCTACTAACCCTGGTTTGTCACGGTCGCGTCAAATCTGGGCGGAGAAGCTCTACCTTCACGCCACGACGCGACGTAGCGACAGACGGAGTTCCTTTTCTGTGTACGCAGAGCAGCCACGGCACTTGATACGAGATTTTCTACAAATTCAAAGGACAGTGTGGTCCGACATTTCCTCAGTTCCCGACTCGCGACTTCAGTCCCTACCTGCGATTAGTTTAGTGTTGAATGAAAAAATAACACGGAACTGTACTTTTTCGGAGAACACCGTTTCTGCTTTTTTCCAGGAACGTTTTGCATCCCTGTCCACTTGCTGGATCATCCCTCCTTTAGCGTTCCAGTAACTCGTGTTTTACAAATTCAGCCTTGAGGTCGATCGTAAGACGTTACGGGTTTTCCGGTTTGTTTTACTATATCTTTATTCATTCTTTATATCTTCAGTAAGAGTTTCTGCAGTGTGTGAGGTGGAAATCTGCGCTGGTTGTAAAGCCAGTCTATCGCAAACAGAGTGGTTAGTGAAGATAAACGAATGTACAAAACGAACGAACAAACGAACGAATAAAAGTAAGAGGATCTACGAACTAAAACGAACCAAGAAATGGCATCAGGTGTTTTGGTTTTTCTTAAACGAACAAAAAAAAACATATGTTAATTTTTTTTTCAGTGCTGCCGTAAATGTTCGTATCACACTGTATAGTACAATCACGATATGCTTATATTTATGCATAACTTTCATCGTTACTAATTTTACCTTGAATCAGGTGGAGGCTTTTATTTACTTTTATTCAAAGGTGCACTATGTTTGATTTAACTGGGTCGATTAGCAGACATGGAATATAATATTCATCTGTATGTTGTTATTAGTGTATAATGACCTGTAACTATGAATCGTTGTGTTTTCCTAAGCTTAGAACGAGCCCTTTATATCCCCACAGGGAGCGGGTCCACCTGTACAGAGCCGCCATGTTGCGCCGCTACAGCAGCCCAGAACAGACAAACCTCTAGAGAGCGCCTTCTGTGTTTCATGTGTTTACAAACAGATGTGAATCTTGAAGGACATCAAAAAAAAGGAAGGCAAGGAAGAAGAAAGAAGAGGAAGCAGTGTTTGCTGGCGTGGGCTAACAAGTTTGAGACCCCACATTTTGAAAAATGGAGGATCATGCTTATTATTTAGCATGGAAAAAAGCAAGAGAGTGTGAATTGGAAGTAAGATATGGGCACTTGACGGCCACCGTACGCTCTAATACACCCTTGGAAAGGGAGGGGCTTTCAGGTGGTTGAATCCTACATAGTGGACCTTTAATAAAATCACTGTGGTATAAGAGGAAATAAACACTTTGGTATGGGCTGTTACAGGAAAATAATGAACTTTGCATGATAAAAGTAACGCCGCTTTATGTCAGGCTGCATGACGCCATCCTGTCATTGATTATTTTCCTATAACAGCATGACCCCGGGATGATGTCTTATTCCTTATAGTCTTGTTTATTGTGTTGGTGTAAAGCCACTGCACTGAAGCAGGAAGGGGCTTGGGGACGAGCCACAGGAGTAGTGACTAATACAGCACACCTGATTCATGTCTCCTGGAATCTCTCTCTCTCCCCCTCTGGCAATGACGTGTGTGTGTGTGTGTGTGTGTGTGCATGAGAGAGAGAGAGAGAGAGAGAGAGAGAGAGAGAGAGAGAGAGAGAGAGAGAGAGAAAGACTGAGGCTGTGAGTGACAAGAAAACTGGAAAACCGCTATTTGTTTTTTTCATTTACCTTTTAGTTACGGTGTCAGTGGTGCGGCAAAAAAATATATATATATATTAACAAAATATTAATAAAAGTCAAGTCCAGGTTCAGAGTCTGCTGTGTTTCCTGAGCTCTTGAATTTGCTCTACTCTTTCTATCAACAAATTGGGACTATCATTATCAGCACAGCAGTGACACTGGCAAGGTAGTGTGTTTGTGTGTGTGCCTTTGTGTGTGTGGTTAGAATAAAGACTGTTGGATGCTTTAAATACAGTGAATAGAAAAATGAAAGAAATAAAACATCTATGGGCAATGTGTTAATAGAAAACAATCAGAGACAATAATCAAGTTATTTTCCTATAGCAGCCTGTCTCAAAATGGTTTATTCCTCACATATATACACTGCTCCAAAAAATTAAGGGAACATTACAGTATAACACCAAATCAATTAAACCTCTGGGATCTCGCTCTACAGCTAGGAAGCGTAAGTGATCGTGAATCAATTTCACCTGCTTTGGTGCATGTGAAAGCAACAGCAGGTGGACTGTTGGAACAGGGAATGGTTTTGCAGGTGGTGACCACAGACCATTTCTCTCTCCTTATCCTTCCTGACTGATTTGTCTGTAGCCAACTGTACTCTGACTGCTGTTAGGTGCCAGGATGAAATCCTCAGACCCATTGTTAGACCTTATGCTGCTGCAGTTGGCCCTGGGTTCCTCCTGGTGCAGGACAATGCCTGGCCTCATGTGGCCAGAGTATGTAGGCAGTTCCTGGATGACGAAGGCATTGATGCCAGTGACTGGCCCCCATGTTCCCCAGACCTGAATACAATCGAGAACCTCTGGCACATTATGTATCGGTGCATCCGACACCACAGAGTGTCCAGGAGCTCACTGATGCCCTGATCCAGGTCTGGGAGGAGATCCCCCAGGACACCAACCGTCATCTCATCAGGAGCATGCCCAGACTTTGTTGGGAGCGCATACAGGCGGGTGGGGGCCACACACACACTGCTCAGCCACATTATGAGTTGTGGTTGTAAAATTCACACAAGTTGGATCACACTGTGGTTTCAGGTTTTTACTTCCTCAGTGGAATCCAGACCTCAGTGAGTTAATGATTTTGGTTTCCATTGACCATTCTTATTTCGTTTTGTTCTCAGTGAATTACACAGTGAATATCAATAAAGATTGTCAACTTGAATCATTCATCGAGATCTGATGAGCGATTTATGTGTGCCCTTATTATTTTGGAGCAGTCTCTCTCTCTATAATGTAATTAATGAGTTATTCATAAACACACACACACACACATATACAGTATATATATACATATACAGTATATATATATATATATATATATATATATATAGCGAGAGAGAGAGAGAGCGAGAGAGAGAGAGAGATGAAGTATATTTGTGTGTGTGTGTGTGTGTGTGTGTGTGTGTGATTTACCCATTAATTACATTTTTTTAATAAAAAAATGACACAAATGTACACATTTATCCACTTACGGTTCCAGTTAATGTTGTGAAACATCTGCAAAACAAGTTTGTTCCTGTTCTCACTTACATTATAGCAACTATGAACAGTTGCCTTTCTATTATTCTCTCTCTTGAAAATAATAAGACGCACAAAACACAGCTTGGTACGGAGAAACTACACGGCGTAAGCCGGAACCTCCGACTGTTACAAAGCACTGACACTGGAGACTCCTTCCATTAATGTCACCATATTAACAATTATACATGGGTTAAAAATGTTTATGTGGAGCGTCCATAAATGTTTTTGTGGAGGTTAAAAATGTTTATGTGGAGCAACCACCATACAAGTCCATGTGCATGTTGCTCCTATAGCGATGCTAACAAGCGCATTCAAGTAAACCTGAGGTTTTCCTTGCAGCAGAAACATCCGCTCTTATAGAAAATGAATCAACCCTTTCTGAGCACTGAAAATGGAATGCTCCTGCTAATGAAAATACATCCGGCGCTAATCTGGTTCATAAAGGTGAAGAATTGAATGGAACTGGCCCCAGTTCAAGGACAGACATGTTTGGAGACGATGCTTCACAAAAGGCATTTACACACTCTTTTATCGCTCTTTCTGTTTTTCTCCGCCTGAGCCTCAGTGTACGTGTGAGTGTGTGTGTGTGTGTGTGTGTGTGTGTGTGGACCGCCACGTCTGAAGCGATCTGATCAACACCGCCGCCAATAACACAGAGCGCTTCATGGCTAAATATAGGCAGCAAACAGTGTTATTTTGGCGCAGTTGTGAACGAAATGACCTCAGAGTGATGACCTTCCAGCGAAGGTGTGTTTGCTCATCTCTGTTCTCTCACTTTCTCTCTCTTTCTCTATATACACTCCCTCTGTGCTCAAATCTCTCTCTCGCTTTCTTTTAAAGAGGGTCAGTCACTGAGGAAAGAGATGAAAGGAGCCAGGAGGTGATATGAGGCTATCACCACATCAGATTACAATCGTGCGCGCACACACCCACACGCGCCCACATACAAGAAGTGCGAGTTTGCTCAAAAGGGATGAAGAAAATAAATCAGAAGGACATCGCATGGAAGAGAGATGGAAGAGAGAAAGGGACAAAAAACATGAACATAGAAAACAGAAATGGACAGAGAAATGAGAACGTCAGAGACAGATAGAGACAGGAGAGAGAGAGAGGGGGGGGGTGAAGAAAAAAACTCAAAGACAGACAGACAGACGGGAAGTGAGACAGAGAAGAAGAGAGATAAACATGCGCAGAGTGTTTCCTGGGTGATCCTGGATGTGAGAGTTTAATCAGAGTCGGAATTCCGCGGGTGGTCGGACAGGGGTTGCTATGGTAACCATTAGTGATGTGGACCGTACCGTATGGAGGGACTGACTTTTATACACACACACACACGCACATAAAGTACGTACTCAAAAAAAAGACAACAAAACACACAATACCATCATACCAAAAATTTATATATATATATATAAAATATATATATAGTATAACTATAGTACATGCCATGTTAAAAGTGCCGTCATGTTCAGCCACATGTGTGTGTCTTCATATTCATGTTTTATTGTGTGTCCATGTTTATTTCACATTGCGTGTGGGTGTGTGTTTGTGTGTGTGTGTGTGTGCACGCAGCATGCGATTTCTGCGTGTCTGTGTGAACGTATATGGGAGTCTGATATCCCGCACTACAGCATGCTGGGACGCGTGTGAGCCTCACTGGGGGATTGAAGCCTAAATGTCAGCATGCAGTGGTGTTTTGTTCACAACAGCATCAGCAGAACACACACACACACACACACACTTTGGGGTTCCCTGACAAATGTTAGGTCTTTTAGCAGAGTTGGAAGATTGGAACTGACAATAACACTAAGTGGTATATGAGATTCTTGGCATTGAAGACACAGATAAGCCTGTATAGACCCCAATCAGCCAAACACCTGTCCACCTGACCCCTGTCCACCACCGAAAGCTCCTACAATGGGCACGTGAGCATCAGAACTGGACCATGGAGCAATTTGGCCTGAGAAGGTGGCCTGGTCTGATGAATCACATTTTCTTTTACATCATATGGATGGTGAGGCGGTGGTGCGGTGGTGCGGTGGTTAGCACTGTCGCCTCACAGCAAGAAGGTCCTGGGTTCAATCCCCGGGGTCACCCAGGGAGCCTTTCTGTGCGGAGTTCGCATGTTCTCCCCGTGCATGCGTGGGTTTCCTCCGGGTGCTCCGGTTTCCTCCCACAGTCCAAAGACATGCAGATTAGGTCAACTGGCTACTCTAAATTGCCCCATAGGTGTGAATGCGAGCGTGTGTGGCTGTTTGTCTGTGGTGGACTGGATTGGCTCCAGCTTCCCCGCGACCCAGACGGATAAAGCGGTGTAGATAATGGATGGATGTCTAGCCCTTTATTTTTTTAGGCCCATGCTCGAAAGTAACATACCCAGTATGAATTGAGTAGCCTATATCTCAGCAACTACAAGGTTTATTTGTGTATTTTGATATCATAATGAAGATATCACTTGTGAGATTACTGTAGAGGTGTTAGAATCAGTGTGTGTGTGTGTGTGTGTGTGTGTGTATGTACTTGGTCACAGTAAATGAAGATGGCACACAGCAAAAAGTTAACTAACAGACACTTAGGTAAATTTACGATGTACGTTTCTTCTTCGACTGCATGGCGTTGCAAAATCACAATTGGTAGTGCATTGCCAGCGTGTTTTGATTGTTTGCTTATTTAGTCGACTTTGTGTTGGAATTGTGTTCTGTCTAGGTAGAAATGTAGTTTTGTGCTTTGAGTTAAGCTTTTCGTGGGTCTGCATTACGTAGGGCTTGCTGTTTAACATGCATTTGAAAGTTGTTTAATGCACAACTGTACCCACCGGTGCCACCTCTCAGAATCAAAGGGCTAGTTGGTTTGTGTACAACGCGCAGAACTTACAGAACAGGCAAGAGGCCACGTGTCGCAAAAACTGCTGCAAAAACCCCAACCGAACGCGCTGTATCCAAAGAATGCTCCTAAAACCCGAATAATATTGACATTAAACTAGGAGTCGTCGATCCTGGAGGAAGATTGTTCCTCCCTTCGCTGCTCCTTCCGAAGCTCCGCCCCCAAATTCATTGCCAGTTTCACAGTCCACACAGCCATGTACCGGTTGCTACTGTAGGAACGATCACATTTTAAAATGAGTGCATTAATATGAGCTTGTCTTTGCGCCGCAGCTTAATGCCGATAGATTAGGGACATTAAAAAAAAAAAAGCTCTGATCAGGTCCGTTATGGGAAGTGGAAATAACAGACAGCTCGCTTTAAATGTGTGACAGCCGCAGAGCGCCTGTAATAAAACAAAGACTATGCTAGCTGCAAGACAGGGAGTTCATTTCCATCGGAGTATTTATAGCTTTGTTCTCTTCGCAGGAATGCGGTGATGATATTGGGTCCACGACGTAACTGATTCACACACACTGGATGCTCTAATACTGTAAGGTCATTTATGTGTTTCGTAGCATTATTCGACGTAATACTCGACGCAATTCTGCGCATCGACTTCCACACTTCTCTAACCATCACTGATTTCTGGCTGTGACATGAGATGGGTGGCTGATGCACGTTAAATAAAAAAGAAGAAGAAATGTTTTTCTGTTTGAAAGACGGCCCTTTATTCCAACACAAACACTTTCTGTCTACAGAAATAGCAATTGGATATGTTTGTAATGAAAAACATGACGTGTTGCTAAACCGCAGCATCCAGCTGTGGGATCGAGAAGCTTTTTTCTTTCTTTATTAGGCTGTTATTTCCGTGCGAGAGTGATACTAGGCTTTATTTAATAAATATAGCATGCAAATGTCTGTATCAGAGAGCTGAAGCGTATTGAGTGGCGCCGTCGCTGTTAATCAATGCGCCATTTATACGAACTGCACAGAAAGTGATCCTTAAGATTCAGCGAACTTTATTTAATCTTAGGCAAAATGTTAGTAATATTCTGATGGGCTAACATGCGATTTGTTCGAGTCCATTGCATACATGATGTAACGTAAATAAACGTAATAAAATGAAACACTCTGACAAAATGCCTAGGATGTCACCGAACTGCATCATCGACAATGATGACTTGGCATAGAGGATTCTGGGAAGCGTGAGCCGGCCCCTTTGAGAAAGACATGCGAAGACGTTTCTTCGTTTTTTTAGGAGACGTTTATATATATAACGCTCATGGAAGGAGTCTCAGATGTCAGCGCTTGGTTCCTGTGTAAAGTTTCCCAGCCGCAGCTTTTTCCTGTCGCGCCGGTCCGAACTGCACATTTTTGAGACCACCTCGAGATCCGGAAGCTGGAATGCCGTTCCTTGCATCCTCGTGTTCTTTCTGTTATTAATGCTTCATTATCTGTCCTCCACCTATTTTTAAAATCTTGTCTTAATTTCTCCTGTCCCTTTTCTTTCTCCTTCCATCCATTTCGCTTTCATGTACGATCTGACCTTATTTAAGGTCACTCAAGGTCGGTCCCTGTTGTAGGGCTGATATATATCGTGATGACGTAATGAAGTGCGTTGCTTTGTTATGCATCGCTTCTACCTCACTGAATCTCGGGCAGGCTCAAATAAAACCACCTCCACGATACGAAACCTTGTAGCTTTCTGTGCCGTGACTGGCTGAATGGTTAAAACGTATTAACGTGAAACATGTCTAGCCGGTGATCACGGTTAACCCAGTCGTGCAGGATTATTCGCAGTGATTTACCCGAAAAGGAACTTTAATGATCTTCTAATTATCAGTAATCGCTCATCTACACCTTTGCATCGGTGTTCGGGAAAGTTCTCTTTGTCGCAGAGTGAAGCCGCGTCGGAGAGCGAGCGTGCGAGATTCCTTTCAGTTTCCCGTTATAGCTCCACTGCGTTTCACCAGACCTGCACGGTTATCTCTTGCATTTCGTCTGGGGAGAGGCAGCATTGAGAAAGTCTCGTCGTTTGTAGATGCAGCAGATTATCGGTAACGTGCAGAGGGCCGAGCCGAGTAGGTCCACGCGGGTCCTGATGCTGGAACATGGAGCAGCGGTCGCCTAGCAACCAGCATCAGTACCGTGTGTGTGTGTGTGTGTGTGTGTGGATGATGCTGAGAGTCATGCAGCTTTGAGCAGAAGCTTTGTCGAGTAAAGTGGCATCTTTATAGATGGTATCACTTTATAGTTTCAGACAAGAGATACGTTTAAGGGCAGTTGTCATTTTTTTGTTGGTTCAGTGTGTATCCGTGTGTGTTATGGTGTATTGCGTTTCCATTGTTTTCTGTAAGGTATTGTGTGCATAGTGATCTGTCGTTAATTGTGTATTACGCTGTTGCCAGTAGGCTTGTGCGACATGACGGTGTTATCATCCTTACACGATATCACGATATCCAGTGATGCCTGTTGCAGCTTGTGTCACATTACCAGACCCGCAAAAACACTTAAACTGCTGTCGTTAACGCGAGAGATGAGCCACTCCTTAATGGCAGAAATGCTCGCGCTACTGTTCTGAATGATTACATTGTTCATCGTCAAGTTTTTTAACCGGAAAAACTTGCGACCAGGTCTCGCCCGAGCCCGGTCGCTAATCACACACTTCGCTTTCGATCGCACGCCTTCGTCTTGCAAATTAAGTTCCGTCTCGTTTATTGAATCGTTTAATTTAATTTGACTGCACCATGCGGCATTTTGGTAGCATCTGTTGCAAGCATCATTAGAATTATTAGGAAGTGCTTGATGCGATCGTCTTGGCATAATATTTAATCTCGGTTTAACGCTGTCAGCCTTACAAATGCCGAGTTTCAAACGCGGTTCCTTACCGCACGTCTGCCCCGATGACTTGTCTTCTCCGTCCCATTTTGGACGTACTTCTAGAAGACGCGCAGCTCTACTTCAGCATAGCCACGCGGCTTCCACCGTCGGCCGATTTAAAAAAAAGAGAAACCTTTGTTGAGAATCGTGCTTTCGAGGATCAATGCTTCCTTGGAGAATCTTTAAAGAAGGCATTGTGATACACCGAACAATCGTTTGCCCCGCTCCTGTGATGTCGGGCTGATCAGCTTCCTTCAGCTATATAATGGAGTCACATAAACGCATGTGATCAGTTAAACCGCAACAGGATTTGCTAAGCCGTGATGGTCCGTCTTTAGAATTTTTTTCATACGTTTATCGGTTTTTTTCCAGTGTTTGTTTTTTTTCCCCCCCAAGTCGTTGTGCTCGACGCACTGAAATACTCCACTTGACAAATTTGTTCCTCCACGTGGACATATCTGATTGCACAGTTTATCACTTTAACCTCTCACTAAACACATGTCATGCCTGCGCAGATAAGACCCACTTCTCTTTATCAGGCGGATCTGTAAAAGCAGCGGACTGGAGGAGGAAGTGTGTGTGTGTGTGTGTGTGTGTGAATCTAAACAGCGATTCCTCGGCCCTCTTCATAATTAGCCCTCTCAAGAGTGAGCTCGTGTCTCTGGGGAGAGGAGGACAATGGAAAAGATTGCATGATTTCATGACTGGAATCGATGGAGGAGGGTAAAGACCTCCAGCTCAAGCGCGAGCCCTCTCCCCTCCGTTTTCCTCGCTCTCTGCTTCGGGATGGGTCCGTGTGAAAAAAAAAAAAAAACAGAAAGAAAGAAGAAAAAAAATGCATGTCTGCAGTGCAGCTGAAAAATGCGAACGTGAATACCGGAGAAAGAAAACTGTCACCAGCTAATTATCACTCCCCGATCCTGAGGTGTGTTAGAGCATCTGGCGAGGGTTCGGACGGGTTTATTTATAGTCTGGATCGTTCCTACAGTTTGATCATCCGTACCGTTAAAAAGAACATAATGCAAGCAGCTGTTCTGAGATTGCAGATGTCACAGTTTAGGGAGTCTCTTTCTTTCCTGCCAGCCGAAAGCACGTGGCCATTTCTACACTTTCACACGAAACTGTTACGTGTACGTGGAAACACGCTGGCTCAGCAGTTATTTTAGCTCAGGAGCTTCTTACCTTTAGGTGGAAATAAATGCGCAAAACAAACCTCAGTTCAATGAGTACTATTGAGCGCATGCTACTCTAGATTGTATAATTATCAAGTTTGTTTTGTTTGTCGATCGTCTAAACCGTTGCCTTTTTATGACTTTTGTTTACTTGTTTGTCTACTTCGCCGTCCGCATCGGTCTTGTATCTTGAGTGTGAAACCTCAGTATGTTAACAGTCACGGTACCTCTGATCCAGCATGTTCCCCGGTGGCTGACAGCCCGCCATCAGCGGTGTTAATGAGGATCAGGTACACAGCATCAGACGCAAACCCGAAGCCTCGGTATCTCTTAGAACAAACTGTACTTTTGGACTCGCTTATGTTTTCCCCACTGACTTGGCCATTTCCAACCCTCCTGTCAGGTCTCCTCTATCATCCAACAGCTAGCAAGCAGGGAGAGTGAAAGCTAACACGTGCTTCCTCTGAGATACGTGAGATACGGTAAACCAACCAGCAAGCGCGTACTACTGCTGCTCATGCTGTGTTACAGGGCAGCGTCACACTTTCAGAGCGAACGCGTTTCTGTCGCCCCACTCATGTATACACATGTTTTTGAAAACATGGTTTCCCGTGATGTTTCGGCCTCCTTTCTAGGTACACAGATATTTTATATAACGTAGTCTTGCTAAAGATCGACCCTGACGGATAAGCGGAACAGAAATGGATGGATGTTCTCTGTGTTTCGTGCACAAGCGAATGGAAATCTCTTTAAACGTAGTTTGTTTTTCATTTTGACAAGAATGTCCTTACTTCCTGAAATTTTTTTATTTAGTCAAGATTTAGTCAGCGGAACTCGGTTCTAATTTTAGTCAATATTTTAGTACATTTCACTGTGATGATACTTATCGGAAAATCGTGCCCCGTAGCTTTAAGATGGGAAGGAGAGACAACATTGGCGGTGTTGTTGCGATGCGGACGTTAGCCACGACTCTGTTACTGTTTTGGAGGTATATCAAGGGAAGACGGCATTTTCTACACTGTGATGGCGATAGCGCTGTATTCATATAAAGATATATATATATACTTCGTTCAGACCGATGCCATGTGTGTGTCCTGACTCGTATACCTTTTAGAATCCAGGAGCATTGTGAAAGCTGTTACCAAGCCTAGCAAGCTGGATTCCCTCGCTTCAGGCAGGTGAAACAGGAAAGGTAAAATATCATACATATGTTATTAATATAAAAATAATGCTGAAGGATATTTCTCCTGGCCGTAAAAAATTCCCTTGAATTAATTCTCATTATCAAATATCTTTATATATCCATCCATCCATTATCTATACCGCTTTATCCGTCTGGGTCGCTGGAGCCAATCCCAGCATCTTCGGGTGAGAGGCGGGGTACACCCTGGGCAGGTCGCCAGTCCACCAC
>JAQMYM010004353.1:0-14012 GCA_030014255.1 Parauchenoglanis ngamensis | reverse complement strand
CATCAACACAGCCTATATCTTGATTTTTCAGGACAGTCTGTATGACTTTACAATTTGCAAAAAATACTAACAGAATGGTTTAATGCCATTGCAGTTTCCTGTCTATTAGGCTACGCCGCTGTGCAGTTTGCCACAGGGGAGTTAAGAAATCGTGAGATATTATAGTGACATTAATATTTATATAAATTCAACGCTAATTATCTCGCAAACATTTTACTACAAAAACTAGGGACTAGCACCGTTGGAAAGGTCGGGGTGTGCAGTTTCACGGGATGTGCTTGTGATGTCTGTGTGAAGAAAACTCAGAGAATGAGTGCGATCGTTGGAAGGCAATGGTGCGCTACTCGCCAATCACAGTGAGTCCATTCTCATGACAATAAGACATGTCGGTTGTTGGGCCGCAGGAAATTTTAATCGGGCCGCATTTGGCCCGCGGGCCACTAGTTGAATAGGCCTGCTGTAGTGTCATGCCTTGTAGACATGGTAACCAGTCCAACCAATCCTGGCATACCCAGACTTTAATTTACCTTTCGTCCTACACAATGACACATCGAATGAAGGTCTGAGGCAGTGCTCTATCAGCAACACAAAAACAAACTTCGTGTCATTGCTTATGGATCCAGGGCACTCACACCCACTGAGAAAAACTACCATTTCCATTCCGGCAAGCTGGAATTCCGGCATTGAAGTGGGCAATATGTGATAAATTTAGGGATTATCTCTACTATGCACCAACCTTCACTGTTTACACCGATAACAATCCCCTCACCTATGTACTGAGCACTGCGAAGTTAAATGCTGCAGGACACCGGTAGGTGGGTGAATCAGCTGACTTCCATTTCACCATAAAAGTATTGACCAGGAAAGTCAAACAAAGATGCTGACACCCTCTCACGTTACCCACTGCCATTCCAAAACCATCTAGGGGAATACACTGAAACCATGCTACCGGAGGTGGTCTCTGCAATCTGGCAGGGTGACAAAGCCCAAAGAGACAGTGATGTCGTGTTGCCAGCCGTTCTGTAGCAGCACTCTGATGCTGATGACACACCCCCTGAAGGCATCCCTGTCCTCGCCCCAGAAGACATTTGAGTTGCCCAGAATGAGGATCCTTCTATCTGTGTAAACCAGAAACAAGGAGGATGGAAACCAAACAATAAGGATAAGGGACCAATGTGGCAGGAGACACGCAGATTAATCCACGAATGGAACAGACTGGTCCTCGAGAAGGGAATATTGTACAAGCAGACAGGGCAAAGAAAGCAGCTGGACCTTCCCAGTAAGTGGAGGTCGACTGTGCTAAAACACCTGCATGATGATATGGGACATGTTGATACTGACAAAGTCATCCACCTGGCGAGGGAAAGGTTCTATTGGCCTTTCATGTAATGTGAAATTGAAGATTATGTGATCCGCCAATGCCCTTGTGTCAAACAGAAGCAGCCGAACATTTCAGAAAGAGCACCGATGGGCTCAATAATGACCAGTGCCCCCTTTGAGCTCATCTCTGTTGACTATCTTCACCTTGAACCAAGTAGAGGTGGTTATGAGTACATTTTAGTCTTGGTAGATCACTTCACTCGCTTTGCACAAGCAAATCCAACTAAGAACAAATCAGGCAAAATGGCAGCTGAGAAGATCTTTTATGACTTCATTCCTCGCTTCGGGTACCTGGAAAGACTCCATCATGACCAGGGCCGGGAGTTCGAGAACAGTTTTTTTCAGAGAATGCAACAGTTGGCTGGAATAGCTCATTCCCGGACCACCCCCTATCACCCAAAAGGGAATCCGGTGGAACAGGACAGGACAGAACAGGCTTGAACAGGACAATTCTCCAGATGTTTCGCACTTTAAGTGAAGAAAAGAAGTCAGAATGGAAGGATCATCTGTCCCAAGTGATTCATGTGTACAACTGTACAAGGCACGAGGCAACTGGCTATGCACCATTCTTTCTTCTTTATGGAAGAACTCCACGCCTGCCGGTCGATTTGCTTTTTGACCGGAAACTGGAGCAAGAGTCTCAGTCCAGACAAGAATATGCACAGAAATGGGCATCTCGTATGCGGGAGGCCTACAAAATTGCCTCAGAAAACAGTGAAAAGAGCTCTGCCAAAGGAAAGAAATATTATTATCGACGTTTTAAATGCATCGCACTGCTACCAGGAGATCGTGTGCTTGTCAGAAACCTATCTGAGCAGGGTGGACCAGGCAAACTTTGTGCTTATTGTGAAAAGAAGATTCATCATGTTGTTGAAAGGATTGGGGAGTTACCTGTGTACAGAGTGTATCCAGAAACAGGAGAGGGAATCGCTTGTGTCCTGCATCGAAACCTTTTGCTACCAGTCAATGAGTTGGCCTTGGAACAAGCTGGACAAGGTCAACAGGTACACAGGGCAAGACAAAAGCAAATGGAAAGTAAAACACATAACAAGGAGGTGGTGGAGCAGGATCCTGACCCTTCGGATAGTGAGGAGGAGTATACCTATGGTCTGAGCACCATACCTGGGTATGGAAGACACAGGGTAGACCACCAGAGCCCCAGACAAACCCATGTAGTGAGCTGAGAGTCATAGCTCCGGAGTTTCAACCAAGGGAATGTGTTGAAGTGTCACAACCAAGCGTGCACCAACCAGCTGAATTCCCAGGAGTGGTTCAAATACCAGTACATATTGTTGCACCACCAGCTGAGGAACCCCAAGAGGGACCAGCGCAGGTGGAGGATGCTGGGGTGGAGGAGCAGAGTGACGATGGAGGGAGTGTCATAGTGCCAAGAGAGGAAGAGCCCACTGTATAAAGGGCAACCAAAGCTGTAAAATCTCGGGAAGTGTTCACATATGATTGCCTGGGACAGCCTTCCTACCAACCCTGGAGGCCTGGAGCGAACCTAATGTTTGCATGTGTCCCTTGCCCAATGCCAACTTATCATAATGGCTGCTATTTTACTCTTCCGGTCTGGACGTGTTAGGCCATTGACAGATAATTTGGACACTGACGGACACAAATAGCCAGTAAAAAAAATAAAAAAATAAAAAAATGAGTGTATATGCACTGTCAGACTTTTTGAACGCTACACAGTTTCGCACTACCTGTGTTCGGTTTGGTTCAGATGTCCGGAGACCTCTCTTAAAGCAGGAGAGTGTAGTAGGTTGAAAACAAGCTATATGGTCAGTTTTATTGAAACAAACATCCACCCCCTAATTTTTTCGTTAAGGATTGTAAACCAACCTCACAGAGTACACACATCCTTTAACTTGGGGTAATGCACTTCCAAGGCAGTAGATGGCGCGCAAGGGCTGTTGCAAACCCAGTAGAGAGAGCTTGGCTACAGGCTCAGCACGTGCGCAGCTCAGAAATAAACGCGCTGCGATCCGCGTGATCTGCGATCACACGCTAACTTTGCCTCTCTCTCTTTAATCCACATGTACTGTAAAACTCACCTGTATATTGCAAAACTGGTTTTAAATCTAAAGTAAGTGTGATATTAGTGGGGTTATACTGTGTAGAAACTGTGATGAAATGTGTGAAGTGCAGAACGTTTGTTTTGTAGTACATGTAGTGAATATTGTCATGTAAACTAGTTAGTTCTAATAAAATACGGCAAGCCCAAAAGTTTTGAGGGTATGTGACTAATACAAGGAACTGAATGAGTAGGTAAAATGTGTTTTAAATGTTATAATGTTAATAAGCCAAGAGGTCATTTCTAGATGCTCATTACCATGCCGTTGTCGCGCCATTTTCTATTTCCGCCATTTTCTATTTCCGCCATTTTGTCACTTTTATCAGAGTAAAAAAGAGGCGTTAATGTGTGAGAATGTTACCATAATGTTAAGCAGATTTCCTGCAAAAATGAATAGTAACCTAGTTTTGTTGACATGAGATTATTTTTATTTTATGTGCATTTCTTTTCTGAAGAACGCTTTAAGTAATCTCATGTGCTTATGTTACCCAATTAATTGTTTAATTGGTAAGATATTTAAATTTATCGTTTGCATTTAAACATTGAACTGATGTAATGCAGTTGGCTCAGAAATAAACGTTCTGCGGCTTGTGGAACACGCTAACTGTGGTTCTCTCTCTTTACTCCACAGTGAACAGTTCGCAGTGTGAGTGCTGGGTACACGGTGCTCCCCAGCCTGTGTGCCATTTGCTGCTGGTCTAGATTTCCCCTAAGTCTTCCAGGTTGCTGATTTCAGCTTGGTTGCTGACTTATTCAAGGCTGAAATCCATTACTCAGAAGCCTTGTCTGTAACTGTACTGGACACTTGCCTTATGAATGAGTTAGGAAATGTCACTCCTCCTGCATTCTTCCCTCCTGATACACACATCAGGCCTTTCTTTATTAGGTAAAGTTTTCAGGAGCCTGTGTCATGTTACTGGATCAAATAACATCATAATGTGGTCAGTGAATTAATGATGTCAGACCTAATTTGTCAGTAGCATTATGTTTAGGCTTTGGGTCAGTGTGTAAGAGCTACACACACTAGCCATCTATATCAAGTAATAAATATCAACTCTCAACACTCCATTTTTAGTTGGATTTTTATTTAAAGGCTGCGTCATGAAAGAAAATGGTGATGCATAATTTTAAAGCAGGTTTGAATCGCTTTCATTAATGGACATGCTTCTGCATTTCAGTGCAATTAGACAAAGTAAGCTAATTTCACATGTAGTTGTCTGGTTTGGACTTACAGTTATAACTGTTATTATATATAACTGTTAATAATTATTTATTACAGGAATAAATAATTTAAATAAACAAAAATGTGTTTTGCAAAAAAAAAGGGGCTCGGCAAACGCGGCGCCAAGCGTCACTGTAAGGTGCTTCACGACAACATCCAGGGAATCACTAAGCCGGCTATTTGCCGTCTGGCTCACCGTGGTGGTGTCGAGCGTAACTCCTGTCTGATCTACGAGGAGACTCGCAGCGTGTTGAAGGTGTTCTTGGAGAACCTGATTCGCGACAACGTCACCTACACCGAGCAAGCTAAGAGGAAGACTGTCACCGCCATGGATGTGGTGTACGCCCTGAAACGCCAGGGACGAATACAAAGGCTCTTTTAAGAGCCACCCAAATGTCCAGATAAAGAGCTGTTTCTCATATTGTCATATTATCCTTTTATTATTTATTTTTATTTTATTATTTTTTTAAAATCACCTCTTTTTAGGTAAAGCCACAGAAAAGTAATATGTGGTGGATAGTATATTATGAATACATAAACAGTCTACTTTTTTACTCCTGTTTCACTTGTGTAAATTTTACACACACACACACACACATACACACACACATACATAACAGATCATATAATATATATACATAGATAGATACTGTATGTGCACTTAAGATGAGTGCCCGGCATTGCAGTCTGCTAGCAGCTAGTCAGGGGGTACCTGTGTGGGGCCCAAAAATGGATGTTAAACACATTTCCGGCCGAACAGATACTGGTGGAGTTTTTTTATTCCAAATACTATACCCAGGGCCTCTTTTTCTATTTGAGGGTATTTGATTTCTGCACGGCTCAATACTGACAATACTGTCCCTACCCCATAGGGTGACGCATCACATGCAGCGATGGATTGAAGTGAGTAAGCACTCTGCTGCCTGTTAAAGCTGCTTTTGCTTGCTTGAATGCCCTATCACATTCTTCAGTCCATTTCTATCTCTTTCCATCACAAAGAAGTTCATGCAAAGGTTTTAGCAGAGTTGCCAACCGTGCGATAAACTTGCCATAGTAATTTATCAACCCTAAAAAGGATCAAAGCTGAGCAAAATTCTGTGTGGCTGGGGCTTCATCGACAGCCTTTACCTTCGAAGGTGCAGTGTGCAGACCATCAGCATCAATCACATGCCCTAGATATTCAACTGATGGCTTAAAGAATTCGCATTTATCCTTATGAACTCCTAGTCCATACTGTTCAAGCCTACCCAATGTCTTATGTAGGTTACACAGATGCTCGTCATCATCTCTTCCTGCTACCAAAATGTCATCTAAATAATACTGAACACCCTCAAGACCACTTAAAGTCTGGTCCATCGCTTTTTGAAACACCGATGGTGCTGATGTGACCCCATACGGCAGATGAGAGAATTTGTAAAGCCCCTTGTGTTTGTTAATTGTCAGGAGGTGTTGGGATTCTTCAGCCACATGCATTTGCAAATATGCTTGGCTCAAGTCAATTTTACGGAATTTCTTCCCTCCTGATAATCCAGCAAAGAGATCTTAAATGACTGGAAGCGGGTATTGCTCAGCAATGAGTGTGGGGTTAATAGTGACCTTGAAGTCACCACACAGCCACACCGAACCATCACGCTTAATGACCGGCACTACAGGGGTAGCCCAGTCACTGTAAGGCACCGGGCTGAGCACGCCCATGTTAGTCAAATGCTCAATTTCAGCTTCAACTTTGGGCCTTAAAGCATAAGGCACATTTCTTTCTTTTAGAAACTTTGGTTGGCAGCCAGATTGTACTGAAAGCTTCACCGTAATCTCTTTCATGCTGCCCAACTCATCCTTGAAGACATCAGCATGCTTTTCTATAACAGCAGCTAACCCTTATTCTCCCACAGAAATGGTATGCACACTGGCCCAGTCAAGCCGAATATTTTCCAACCACGGCCTGCCCCACAAGCATGGAAAACTGCCCTTAGCAGCATAGGCGGGTAGTTTTGCTGTCTGTCCATTGAGTTCAACATGAACGATCACTTTTCCCAGGATGGGAACCGTTTCCCCAGTACATGTTCTCAATTTAACATCTGGGCGGGAGATTCGCCTTCTACTCTAAGCACCTGAACCAGAAAGTCCTCATCAGACTCTGTCCCACTACTTTGCAGTGTGCTTTCATGAAGTTTTTTTTTCCTAGGTTTCCACTGCTTCCCCAATTTTCCTTTTCCTGTGCTTTCAGCTGCTTTTTCTCTTTTACTTTTACAAACTCTTTCAATATGCCCCTTTTTCTCGCATTTCCTGCATTTTAGGTCTCTACACCAGCACTCTATTGGACAGTGTCCTGACTTCCCACAACGAAAACAGCTCTGCTTCTCTTTTCCAGATGCAGCATCCACACTATGAACACGGGTGGCAGCTCCCAGTTGCTGAGCTTCTTTAGCCACTTGTTCCATTGACAAGGCAATTTCAATTGCTTTTTGGAGTGTCAAAATTGCTTCGCTAAGTAAGCGCTTCTGTATCGCTTCTTTACGCAAGCCACATATCAATCTATCTCTGATGGTGTCATTCAAAGCTGCATCAAACTCTCAGTGTTCAGTTAATTGTTTTAACACAGCTACAGATTGCCCTATGGATTCCCCGGCTTGTTGATTGCGCTTGTAAAATCTGAACCGTTCGGCGATAACCAGTGGTTTAGGGGCGAAATGTTCAGTTAGTGTCTTCACTATCTCACTTTAGCTTCTACTGCCGGGATTAGCCAGTTGAATCAAGCTTCTAAGCAGCCCGTAGGTTTTAACACCTATCACATTAAGAAAAGTTGCTACTTTCTTTTCATCTGCAACACCTTTGGCCAACACAAAAAAACTCAAACCTCTCTGTGTACAAGTTCCACCGTCCCACTGTCAGTGGGTTTGCCATGTCGCTCTGTTTTCCCATTACAGCGCAACGTGTGTGTCTTTTCTTCAGATTTTCTTTTTTTTTTTTTACGCAGGTCCGTCAACCATCGTCGCCAATTTGTTATTGTGTGTTGCCGCTAACAAAGAGGTACACGGACATCGAGGTGTTGTTGTTACAGCTCCGTTTAATAAATTGGTATCAGGTGAAAAGCAGACCAACTTTTTCACATTCCTCGTGGATACTAATTCTCTCAGTATAAACATAGTACATTACCCATAACTCTGAGTACAACCAATACGGTGGCTTTACCAGCCCACAATACACAACAGACCCTACGCTTTCAATAGTGTTTTATTCAGTGGACTTCTAGCTTAGTTTTTGAACGCAGGCCTTTCAAATTTACAAAAAAGGATGCAGCTTCTCCAGAGATGTAAAAATGACTCAAGAAAAATGACACACATGTCTGGCAGGCTTGTGCTTCTATCAAAGAAAATCACATAAAGGGCACACAAAATATGGGAAAAACAGCTATTGGATTGGGATAGGTTGGAATAAGGGAAGCAAAATGTCATGCAATCAGAGCAGATACTGAAGAACAGTAAAGAATAGAATGCATGCAATTTTGCATTGCTCTCAGATGCCATCCTGCCAAAAAATAATGCCAAAGTTTCAACTGAATGCTAAAGAAACTGTAGAGGTAAAGCATCACAAGCATGCAGGACTGTATACATTTACATAATAAATGGTTGTCATTTATTCTAAATTACACAGGTATCCCACTTGTGGGACTAATAAAGGTTTATCTTATCTGATCTGATCTGATCTGATCTGATCTGATCTGATCTGATCTGATCTTATTCATTTTTTTCTAACAATTCTCATGAATCTGTATCACATTAGCCATAGCAGAACAAATGAAATCTCTTTTAGGGAGGAGTTGCCAGGGTAAAGATGGTTTTACTGGACCTGTAATTGAGGGAAAAGTAACTGTGATGTGTCTAAATGACATTATTAATTATTATTCTACACTAAATCTATACAGATGGTATCTGCAGTTTTATTTGGACAATATCTTTACAGTGAGAAAGAAATTTAAATATTCCAGAAATTAAACTATAATTATGTAGGTGTCAAATTTAATGCATAGCCGTAAACCAATTTCTGGAAATGGCTGGCTGTCAGATGAGGTAAGAGTATGTCAATGTTGCGTGCAATTCTAATGTTTCAATGCTATATCTGATTAACTTGAAATTTACTAACAATTGTTATTTGTTTTAAACAGATAATTGCTGCATATATACACAGTATTCTGAAATTAAACATGGAAAACACATCAGTAATTTCTTAATAAAGCAAAATTCTTTGTGTTTATCTGTCATTTGTAGAATTTCATTACCTTATTAAAAAATATGGCACAATAATAACATACTGTTACAGACACCTCTGCATAAGCTGGATACAGTAATTGGATCATCTTTCATCTCGGCAAGTTCAGAGTCATTCAAAAGGTCGATAACTAAATTGCACACTAATTTACTATGTTATACTCATTAATTTTAAATGAGTTGGAATTAAAATGCTCTCTCCTATTTTAAAAGATGAAGTTATCCAACTCTTCCACTTGAATTTGCTTTACAAATGTTGCAGATAACAAGATTTATTAATTCTGGATTTACTAAACAAATTATTTTTCACAGAGAATTGTTTTAATATGAACTCACTCATGTTGTAAAATTTTGAGAGATTGTCAGTATAGATGAAAGGACAGTCATTGTAATAGACTCTTTCAGGAATGAAACACATTATGAAAGAAAAATTTCAAGTAATTGGAGGTAATGTTAACCATGGCATTATTCTTTGTATTACTGCTTTTTGTAGTACATTTTGTGGTTTGGATTATTTTAAAATGTTGCTTGTTGTTGTAAAACTTGTTGAACGCAACACAGAAGAGATCTCGGTTCCAAGACCTGAAACTGCAACCACTCTTCTGAAATACAAAAGTAACCATTATAAAGTATACCTAAAGCAATTTTTGTTTATTCTGAATAGTGTGTCTAGTGTGAGTATATCCAAGTAAAAGTGATACCAAGTCTTGCAGCAAATACCTCTAATTTAAAAAAATCATTTGTATTGTACTATTTGTTTTTATTCCAGATAGTGTGGAAGATTACTGGGTTTCCTGCAACATGCTGCAATCTGATGCTGACAAAAGTGTAACGGAAGGAAAAAAGACGATAAGCTGTACGCTGACATATTGAAGTGCTTCCATTACGTTATACATTATACATATTCATAAATTATCTACCGGCTTTACGCATGTGGTGTTTTACCTCTTTAAAGGTACAGTGTGATTTCTATTCCAGATGGACACACATGGAGTGTGCCTCTGTGACACAATTTCACTGCAATTTTCAAATGTAAAAAGTGCCAATTAAATATTTAATTCAGCCATTATTATTGTACATTTAATATAGTTTTGTTTTTACTGCATGTGTATAATGTATAATAGTTCCCTTTTGAAATCCAATAATTATAATAATTTAGGAAATAATTTAATAATATTTTAGGAAAATTATTAATAATTTAGGAAAAAACTGTAAAATAAAGGTGTTTCTCTGCTGAACTTCTAGAGTCATGGCTTGATTAAAGGTGTTGGATCATAATGGTTTAGGAAAAATCTATAAAATAACAGTGTTTCTCAGTTGAACCTATAGTGCCGTCACTTAATTGATGGTATTTAATCATAGTAATTAAAGAAAAGTCAATAAAATAACTGTTTCTCTTTAACTTTTAGTGCCATCTTTTTTTAAGGGGTTTGGTTATTACAATTAAGGAAAGAAACTTTAAAATAACAGCTTTTCTCTGTACAAACTTTAGTGAGAACTACTGTAAATGTATTATTTTTGCGCTTTTTATTTGAATTAGGATATTTTACTTAATTTTACAGCTTTTGTTTGGCAGCCATCGCTGCCAGTCATTTGACCATTTTTTTTTTACAGTATTCAAGTTCAAGTGGCTTTATTGTCATTTCAACCATATACAGGTGATACAGTACATAGTGAAATGAGACAACGTTTCTCCAGGACCAAGGTACAACATATAAGACAACACAGAAGTAGAAAAGTGCATGTGTGCAATAGAAGACAACATAAAACAACATAAAGTGCATGTGTTCAAATATGGCAGAAACAACATAAAGTGCAAGTGTGGAAACGTGCAAACATTACAGACAGTGCAGACATCATAAGACAGGTTATGGACGATCCATATGATCATCAAGTGCATCACATGATTACATTTGTGACAGGCACAACAGAAGCAGCTGAGTATCCAGCTCCTTTTAGGACCCTAAAGCTTTAAACAGATGTGCTTTAGGGTGTATGCTTGACGGTAATGTTAAATAAAGTGGAAGATTCAGGTTTTAAATAAAAGATGTTTTAGAAAATAAAATTGGTTTATGAGTTATACTTCATAAAATTACAATTGCATAGTGAAAAGAATGTTGGGTAGTTTATAACCTATACTCATTATCTTCAGGGTCTGGCTAACTTGTTGAGTGGGAAGGCAACTGGAAGTGCTTGTTTGAGTGCTTGAATAGACTGAACATCACTTGCTGTATACATGAGTAGACATGAAGTAGCACAATCACTATGTTGTCAATGGTTTAGCTGTATGGTGCTGCATGAATATAACTAATCTAGCTGTTCCTAGAACTGCACGTTTCTGGACAGAGATCTCAGTTGTTGTGATAGGAATCTGTTGGAGCCACCCTCCAAGTTTGGGAGCCACAGCCCCTAATGCTGGAACCACTTTGGGCTTCACCTTCCACATCTGTTCCAGTTGTTCCTTCATGCCTTGGTACTTTTTGATCTTCTCATGTGCCTTCTTCCTGATGGTACTGTCAGCTGGGATTGCCAAATCTATTACTACTGCTGTTTTCTGCTCCTTTTCAACCACCACTATGTCTGGTTGGTTGACCAGCAGCTGCTTATCTGTCTGGAACTTGAATTCCCAAAGGATCTTAGCCCTGTTGTTCTCAACCACTTTTGGTGGTGTCTCCTATTGGGACTTGAGAACTTCTAGCCCATACATTGCTCAGATGTTTCTGTACACTATCCCCATCACTTGGCTATGCCTTTCAGTATATGCTGTTCCAGTGTACATCTTGCACCCAGCTATTATGTGCTGGACAGTCTCAGGGGAATCTTTACACAGCCTGCACTTTGGGTCCTGCCTACTGTGGTAGGCCCCTGTCTCTACAGATCTGGTATTTAGGGCCTGTTCTTGTGCTGCCATGATCAGAGCCTCTGTGCTGTCCTTCAGGTCTGCTTTTTCTAGCCACTGCTAGGATTTCCTGATGTCAGCCACTTCCTCTATCTGCCGGTGGTACATTCCATGAAGAGGCTTGGTCTTCCACAATGCTTTATAATCCTCCTCATCATCTTCTGTCTTCTGCTGCCTGAGACACTATTTCATCAGTTTGTCCTGGGGGTCCATCTCCTTGATGTATTCACCTTTTTTAATTCTGGATAGTGGCTCTGACACTTACTAATCCCTGTCCCCCTTCTGTCCATTGTTCATAGAGTCTTAGGGAGCTGGACTTCAGATGGAACCCTCCGTGCATTGTGAGGAGTTTCTGAGTTTCTGTGTCTTGATACACTAGCTGGGTATCATCTGGGATGGCTGGGCAAACATGTTGATGGCTTGGATCTTATTCCTACCATTTAGCTGGCTTTGAGGACCTGTCTGACCATCTGGAGATATTTGGCTGTGGCTGATCTCCTTGTGACCTAATCCTGAGTCCCATTGGCCTGTAGGATACCAAGGTACTTGAAGCTGTCCTGTATATCCACTATTTTGCCCTCTGGTAACTCCACTCCCTCAGTCCTTATCATCTTCCCTCTCTGCGTCCGCCATGTGTCCGCATTTATCCAGTCCAAATGACATCCCTATGTCCCCGCTGTAGATTCTGGTGAGGTGGATAAGTCAACGTCTTGTTCACTCTCAGCATACAGCTTGATGTCATCCATGTACAGGAGGTGAATGATGGTTACTCCACTTCTGAACTTGTATCCATATCCACTCTTTTTGATTATATTGCTGAGGGGGTTCAGGCCTATGCAGAACAGACTTTGGCGATGGCCTTGGAATTGGCTTCGAGTGTTGTCTCCCACAGCCGCATTGAGTTCTTGATGTAGTTTAACAGTGCCTTGTTAGCCTTGTATAGTGCCAAGCATTCCAGTATCCACATGTGGGCATCAAATCATAGGTCTACTTGTAGTAAATCCAGGCTGTGCTCAGGTTGGTCTGCCTAGTCTTAGAGTCTTGGGGCTTGATCGACCAGTAGCTGGTGCTTTGACCCTCTGGTGTTGGTTCCAATTCCTTTCTGAGCTTTGCTCAAGTATTGACTCATGTGCCTACCTAACTTCTCCACTATGATGCCTGAGAGGATCTTCCATGTTGTGGAGAGGCAGGTTATTGGACTGTAGTTGGATGGCAGAGTACCCTTCTGGGGATCTTTCATGATCAAGCTTGTCCTACCCTCCGTTAGCCAGTCTGTGTCAGTGCCCATTGTTTGCAGCTCACTCATATGTGCTGCCTGGTTGTCATGGAGTGCTGTTCGTTTCCTTCAAGTATTTCTCAGTCTCAGCTCTGGGTGGATCTGATCTTCCTATGCTGTTGTTCCCTTGCAGCTGTGAATACACCATAGATGGTTCTTTGGAGAACAGGCCATTTATTCTTTTGGCCTCTGGTTCCCTGGTGTATCGCTTCAGTCCTGTGGCCAGAGCTGTGAGTCTTTGTTTGGCAGTCTCCAGAGCCTCACTACTAGACATCTTGTACTTCTTTATGACCCAGCACATGTAGCTCACGACTCCTTTCTGCACTTCTGTAGGCCAGCTGAGCCAAGCCTCCAGGTTTCCCTGATCTTGGCTTCCAACCTTCTTCTCCAATGGTTTGCATACTTAGTCTTGATTTTGTAACCAAGCATCTCCAGGATTACTGTGGCAGTGGCATATATGAGCTCATTAGTTTCAGTGATTGTGTTGATGGATATATGGAGCAAAGCACTGTTAATGTCTGCAAGCATGTCCTCCGAAGGAGCTTTGGCAGTTAGCCGAGGAAGTCAGACCCGAGAGTTGAATGGATATAGTTGGAGCTCATTCCTCATCTTCAGAATGTCATGACTGGTGGCAGACTGTTATGTGGTGTATTCAGATGTGCCAAGGGGCTGCTCATCATTACCATCACCTGTAGTGTTACTAAGTGTAGTGTTACCACCTGTAAGGTTTACTCCTCTTCTAAAGGCAGCATTGTTACCACTATACTATCCAGCTGCATATACATACAGTGGGGCAAAAAAGTATTTAGTCAGCCTCCAATTGTGCAAGTTCTCCCACTTAAAAAGATAAGAGAGGCCTGTAATTTTCATCAAAGGTATACCTCAACTATGAG
>JAQMYM010004352.1:0-14015 GCA_030014255.1 Parauchenoglanis ngamensis | reverse complement strand
CACACCCACACACACACACACACACACACACACAAACACCCCCCCACCCCCCCCTGGCTAATCCCCAATATGGCTGGGAACTGTCACACTATCCATTAGACCTTTTTTGTATATGGGGGGGGTGTGTGTGTGTGTGTCCATTCACTCTTTATCACTCTTTTTCACTGACCCTCACTGCTGAAAATAGTGGACTATCACCGATTTTGTAGAATTTAGTTAAAGGGAATTTTCAAGAAAAATAAGAAGGAAATGTTGATTTTTGCTGCTTCAGTTCTCCCTGCAGTTTCTGCTGTCGTCCACACGAGGGCGACCTCCTTCTGTCCAAGGCCACATGAGACTGTGGCTCATATTTATCTCACATTTATGTCAGAGATCCAGGAAAAGGTTACATACGTCTAATCCCCAGGAATACAGTTATATATGACGATAATCGTACCGATCCCGGATCAGCATTCTCACTGAGAGGGGAAAAGCAAATAAATAAGAACCTGTGTATGTATGAGGAAATTGAAAAATGAGAAAAAAGTTCTGAGTTTGTGTCAGTTTTGACTGTGAAATTGCAGTTCTACCAGAAAGCATGAGTGCTGCTGATTGTGGCTTTAATTTTGATTTTATCGCCATAATTGGTGTGTAACCTAACCAGCTAAAATGGATTTTGAAATAAAGCAGATGTTTGATGTTCTACCTAAAGTCTTGGAGCTCTTTCTGTTAGCACCTCCATTACAGTCATGCAGGAGTAACGCTGAAAAAAATCCCCTTGGCTCTTAATGGACATGTCTGAAATTCCTCTGTAATGACTGTGTGTGTGTGTGTGTGTGTGTGTGTGTGTGTGTGTGTGTGTGTGTGTGTGTGTGTGTGTGTGTGTGTGTGTGTGTTAAAATGAATAGCGCCTTTAATCTGCTGTGTTCACATGAACCAAAGCCAATATAGCTTCAATAACACAGCTAATGATATTATGGACCATTACACGAGTGCTGGGAATAATCCACCGTTGTGTCGACATTTCTGGCAGTAGTGTTTGGCAGCACTGCATGCTGGGTAATGTACAGTGTGCTTTTTTGCTCTACATTCTATATAGTGTTTTTGCCCCACAGTTTTTACCACCCCTAGTGAAAAAGGTTTCTAGTTGTTCCTATTGGATCTTAATGGGTTTCTGATGGCCTGTAATGGTAATTTAATGGAATGGGTTGCTTCTAATGTTCTTTATGTAATTTTAATCTGATGGTAATCATCTACCCATGAAAGAACACACTGTGATGGGTTCAGGTGGTATGTAACAGTAACAGTAACCAGAAAATCCTTAATGGAAATCTGTGATGGAAACCATTAAGCCAGTTCCCATTAAGGTCCTGTCACTGATGTTCACCACTACGAGCCTCTAGTTATGTCTCGTACAAAACGCTTAGCTGTTCTACACCATTGCTGAGTAGCTTGTCCTAATTTTGCCACATGTCAATGAGATGATATCAGCCAATGATGTAACATCACCACAATGCACATCTGATTCTTTACACAATAAGATTTAACAAGTTTAGCTGGACAATGACTTAAATCCTGTGCTGCATCTTAACCAGCTAACTAAACAGCTTAGCTAACTTTTACCACATTAAAGGTCTAGTCAGGGGCGACACGGTGGTGTGGTGGTTAGCACTGTTGCCTCACAGCAAGAAGGTCCTGGGTTCGATCCCCAGGTCTCCCTTTCTGTGTGGAGTTTGCATGTTCTCCCCGTGCATGCGTGGGTTTCCTCTGGGTGCTCTGGGTTTCCTCCCACAGTCCAAAGACATGCAGATTAGGTCAACTGGCTACTCTAAATTGCCCCATAGGTGTGAATGCGAGCGTGTGTGGCTGTTTGAAGATTGTGGGGGAAAAGAAAAGTAAGTAAAGTGTTTTCGGTGATGGTGAGTTCTGCTAAAAATAAAAAGTCAGTCTGAATGTATTCTCCTGATGCCCAGATTATAGACAGAAATTTAAAAATGCCATTAGCATGGAGTCTTGTTAACCATTCTATTTATTTGCTAATGTTATGCTGAAAAAAAAAACCCCAACAACTCAGTTGCTAATTTAAAAGCAGAAATCAGCAAAGAAACAAAAATCTGATTTTGTTGCCAGAGATTGGTTAACACATTTTTTAAAAACTGATTAAAAAATAAGCTTAAAAAAACTGAGTTACAAAGGCTAGAAGGCACCACAGTCATAAAACCACCCTTACATTTAACAAGGTGACGTACAAACACACTTAAACACATGTTCTGTGTAATAATAATCTAGCTAGTAAATGTTTCACGTATGAGGTCATAGCATAGCATAGCTACTGCTGTTGATCAATCAGGGCAAATTCTAGGTTTGTGATGTATCTAGAACCAGATTCTTCTGAATGTTATGTTAGTTTTGTTAGCCCAAGAATGTGTTTTAGGACATACATGGTGTATGTTAAGGTACTTTAGCAATAATTGCTAAAAAGTTAATACTTTAGTGATTAATTGCTTTTTTCTGAGGTAAACAAAATCAGGCGAATCCATTTCACCCAGACTGCAACAAATATCTCAAATGAAGCATGAAGGTGTTGAGGTTCACAACTGACATAATAACGCAGAGTCTGTAGCTCACAGCTTGTTTTTATATAAGCAGGCTACCCTATATTTTGCCTTTCATGCTACATTGTCATTAGCAAAGCACCTACATCATTAGCTAAGGATGCTAGGCCTTCATCCTACTCCATAGTTTAGCATCTTGGTCTTTTATTTCACCCCAGTCATTAGCTGAGCATCATGCCTTCATTTTCTTCATCACTGGGAATTGGTTTAGTGTGTTAGCCCTTCATCTTACATCAGTAATTAGCTTAGCATGTGTTAGCTTCTAATTCTACATCAAGAATTAGCTTGGAATGTTAGCTTCTTTTTCTACATCAGCCATTAGCTTAGAGCGTCAGTGTTTTATTCTACACTAGCCGTTATCTCAGAGTTTTAGCATTTTATTCTTTATCAAAGATTAGCTTAGAGTGTTTTATTCTACATCAGGTGTTAGCATAGTCTGTTAGCATTTTCTACATCAGTCATGAGGAGCTTAAATATGGTGTCAGATGCATCATAGGCATTTATTGTTTGTTAGAAAACCGCCCTGACCAGGCTGTGTGCTCTGTTTACCGCTGACCTGTAAAGTGATTTCCTTATGATCTCCTTATTATGCTCTTATCTAGTCTAAACCTCATTTTTTAAGATTATTCACCGTTACCATAAAATCATCAAGGATATCATATCAGAAATCACAGATCAGTATGTTGTATGTGTGTGTGTGTGTGTGTGTGTGTGCGGCTCACTATCCTATGCACCTGTTTTTCTTTAAAAAATAATGATCTCACCTTTCTTAATAATCTTGCCTCTGGGTTTTGTGCCTGTTTGTTTTTATCACATGTTCACTCTTGTCTTACCTATAATCAGTGTCAGTTCCATGTAATCTTCAAACAAGCCCACACACAAACCCGCACATGACATGGTATGATATATATCTCGCGTCTGTCTCTGGCTTGCTTCTCCATATCAGTGACTCTTCATTTCTCACCTCTCCCTCAGCCAAACATCCACTATCATCATGTTTCAGGGCCAAAACTAAACCCTTACAGTGTTTCCCATGTAGTCTGGTCCTGAGCCATGCTCACCTTAAACTACCTCTCGGCTCACCTCCCCTGTCTCGAACCCTTCACCGTGTCTCTGTATGTGTGTGAAGTTCAGCTCTGCTCCCGCATTGCTCTAATCTTATAGCTGTGCACACATTAGCAGAGGTGGAGCTCAGAGGTGGCCAGTGCCATACTGCTGTTGTTATTATTATTTTTATTATTATTATCATTATTATTATCTCAGTCATTTGCTTTAATCTTTTGCACCATTATGCAATCATTTAGTGAAATTACAGATTTGTCTTGTGGTTGTGGCTCAAATTACTGCTGAAAGGATTGTTTAGTTAGTTGATGTTGAAATATCCAGGAAATAGAAAAGCATGCATGAATATGTGGCTTTGTGTGTGTGTGTGTGTGTGTGTGTGTGTGTGTGTGTGTGTGTGTGTGTGTGTGTGTGTGTGTGTGTGTGTGTGTGTTGGTTGTTGATTGAAGAAAATCCATCAGAGACGATCTTGTTCTCTCAGGTTCGATCTGACTTCAGTGGGTGAAAGTTTCTCACCTGCGCGGATCTGGGGATTGAACACAGAGACACAGACACAGCGTGTAGGTGTGTGTGCTATGTTAGAGTGTTGGATGTCAGGAAGCGTGTGTGTGTGTGTGTGTGAAGGTGTGAAACTAATGAAATAAAAGAACACTGGAACATGCAAATGGTCTTCGAAAGCCGGTGAGGTGTGCTGCGTTCGGGTAAGTTGGTATGTTAACTTGGGAAATAAGACACGCCAGAGACAGGGGTTACATGAGGGAAAGTTGGTGGATAGAAAAAAGCTATTAGAAAAATATAGACTAAGAATTTTATCTAACATTTGTGTAGCTTGATATGATGCAATCCTCACCTCTCAGCCACATACGCAGCACTTGGTTCCCTTCTCCTCTCGCTCATTTTTGCCGCACCAAAACCTTTTGTCGTTGTAAAAATAATCGGTGACACAGTCCAGGATTTGAAGCTTCATTAATCCTGAGTTACATTTAATCTTACTGACAGAATCATAAAGTAAGAATGTACATGTATGCAAGAAACCTGCACATTTAAATCCAGCATAGATGCTGAGGAAACTTTAGTGCAAACACTGGACTCAAAGTCCCAGGATGCAGTGCAGCTCTACAATGCAGAGTTACGTCAGAGACTGGCTCGGCTAGTTGGTGATCAATGAGACGATGCTTCAGAGGCTGAACAGGGTGGACAGGAGGAGCTGAGACATCTCGACAGGCTAAATTAGTAAAGCGCCGCTGCAGCGCTCTCTGAGACAGACATAAAGCAGGGATTAATCCCTCTGCACCGCCATCAGCAGGTAGTCGAATGGCATTGTGCGTAATGTTGGAAACTAACTAGAGTGAGACCAACTAGACTGTGTTGAAATCATTTTAATGATTGAGGTTTTCAAGAGCAACATGGAGCAATGTAACATTTTTATGCTGACTTAATAATGCTACACATATTACAACCTTAAGATTTAAAAAAGAAAAAACGTTACGTACAGCAGCTTCAGTGCTTTATTGTTAGTCGCTCTTATAGTTATTACACATAGATCACATGTACATCATGTACAGATGTGCTAGGTGATTAATACATGAGACATGTGTCTTCATTACAACTTTTACAGCCAATGATGTCATGAGCGTTCAAAGCTTTGCCTCATATATTTACTCAGCATGAGTTCATCTCCCTCCCCTCGCTCAATCTCTCATCACTCGCTCTGTCTGCTTCTCTGTCCGACTCATTAATGCACTAAATCTTTCACTGCCTCACTTATTCACTTGGACTAAGCCCTATAGCTGTCTTCACTTGCATTCTTCCCTTCATACTTTCTCTCAGCCTCTGTGGCTGGTCAGGTGACACGGCCGGGTGCGTGCAGGTACCCACACCCTTTCCCCTTACGCTAGTTAATAACACTGTACACTAATCAGTCTCCACCTACAGCTCTGTACAGGCTTCCTAAACCAAAAGACCACTCTGTGTGGCTGAACGCTAACAAAATTTGACTAGCAAAAAGGCTAGTTCACTTAAATGGAAAAGAGGATGCAGGAATGCGAAAAAGGAGTCCACTTCCTTTAGAGTTTAATTTCACATCGCTGAACTAAACTAGCTGAACTTTAACCATGTGAATATGCAAATCCGTGAGGTGGGAAAAAAAAAAGTAAAAAAAAAAACAAGACAAACATTTTGCCTCTTAGTCATCAAGATGTCATCAAAACATATATCATTCACAAACAGATTAAAGGGGTAAAATGAGGAACATCAGGGACAGTTTTAAGCCAAACTATTTAACAGATTTAACACTTTATATAGATTTAACTCTCTCTCTCTCTCTCTCTCTCTCTCTCTCTCTCTCGCTGTCATTAGTTCAGTCTCTCAGCCACCTGCACTAATAATATATGATATGAGACCGTCATCCCAGTCTAATGATGTCACAAGGTCTCTCTCTGTCTCTGTCTCTGTGTGTCTCTCTCTCTCTCTGATCGCAGTATATTATTACAGACCACAGACGACGTCATGCTTTTCCCATCAGCCACAAGTGCTTATTAGCCTCTCGTATGAGAGACTGTCGTGTTTTCCCCCGAGGATCACTTTCACATACAGAGGAACCGTACAGCTGACTGAGTCGCAGACACACACACACACACACACACACACACACATACACACACATATATATTACATGTGACTGAGTTCAACACACACATTAGAGACATGTGGAGAACTTCCCAGGCTGCATCTCATCGTAAAGCCATTGACTGCATGGTAAAGGAGCTCATTTATTATAAGGATTTGAGTGCAAAGGTTTGCACACCCTTCAGACAAAATGAACTAGACTTCAAAACTTTCAGATATAAAGAAATGTCAAACTGTCAGGGTTAAAATATTAGAAGTGAAAAGGAAACCATGCAGTCACTGTAGCATGATGGGGTTAGTGCTCACACCCTTCCTTATGATGTCATTTGCATGAAATTTTGTTTGTTCAAATTCAAGCAAGTTGTTCTGGAGATCAGGCTGCATGTGCCAAAAATGAGAACTTTATTACTTTTTTGAAGAGTTGAAATTTGTTTACGTGCACATGCCAGCAGATTACACTGAGTGTGTGTGTGTGTGTGTGTGTGTGTGTGTGTGTGTGTGTAGAGATGGACTAAAAGAGGAAGGGACTTTAATCTGGATGGCCTAGAGACAGAGATAAGAGACATTCCACAAAAGACAACTGCTTAATATCATGCACACAGAGACACGCTGTCTGTCCGTCTGTCTGTCTGTCTGTCTCTCTCTCTCTCTCTGTCTGTCTCTCTGTCTCTCTCAGTCCCTTCTCCAGCCTCCTGTCTCTCATACATCTACCTGTGTCGCACGACCCCCCTGTCCTGTTGTGCAGAAAAATATCCCCCCTAAAGAAAAGCGAGGAATGAGGTGGAGGAGTGACGAAGGAGAGGATGAAGGGAGGGAACGAGTGAGCCGGTGTAACTCTACACTTCTTCCGCACTGAACAACCAACCACACCTCCACTCTCCCTCTCTCACTCTGACTCTCTCTCCACCACTGTGTTACCATATAAGGGCAAAAGAACACAGCGAGTAGGTGAGCGAGAGAGAGTGAGCGGGAAGGCTGCTGAATTCCTCTGCTCTCTCTTTCTCTCTCTCTCTCTCTCTCACACACACACTACAAACTATTTGCTTTTAGTTTATTTGTGAAGTGTTATCTACAGTGCATACTCCAAATGCCATCAGATTACCCTGGTGTGTGTAGACAATAAGATGTCTGCTGTCTGAAGTTAACTTCTTTATTTTGAATCAGATTTACGAGGGTTCTGGAGCTAATGAGAAGTGAAAGTTTATCTCGGCCTGAATCGTGTCCGTAAACACAGGCCTTTAATCTTCATCCACACAAGTCAGTTCAATTTGATTTATTTGAAGCAATAGACGTTATTACAGAGTAGATTTAGATTTGGAAACCTAGAGGTGACAGTAGTGAGAAAAACAAAAACTGCCTGAGATGATGTAAGTGTGAAAGAGTAAAGATAAACAGTACTGAGTGTGTGGACAGGATGCGCAGCGGGAGGAGATCATTGTAACGAACCGAAGTTAAGAAAATCTTCAGATAAACAAAAGACTAGCGAAGCAAGTGATGGCGAATATTCACACACAGATAAAACACAGGAGATGTTCGCAACATGTATAGTGAAATCATGTGCTTGTATAATCCAGAGACAGGAAGTGAATTCTGGTGATGTGACCTCTGCTGGAGGGGCAGGGTATTGTCCTGGGATGTTGTGAAAAGTCGGAATAATGCTTGGAAAAATCAAACAAAACGCCCCCTAAACTCAAATTTCCTACCCGAAAACTCGCCTCAATTCCAAGTTTAGCACGTAACATCAAATCAGCATGGCTGTTCCACCGCTACACTTCAGGGAGGCGGAGCTTACGGGGACAAATAATGTCTGTTCTGTTATAGTGTTGTGGTGAAATTTTGCTCGTTTTTACAGATTGTATGTGTGAAAAGTATTTTAAGTGTGTATGAGTGACCTGAAGACCTGGATGTAGTTTGAGGCTCATAGCTACACAAAAATGGGTAAAATAGACTTTCATTTGCTGTTAAGACGCATTAATGCAAAATGCGAACTTCAGACGCCAGAGGTATCGTCACTGATGGATGAAATTTGGTGTAAAGACGAACTTGTGTTGTGGTTTGGACATATATTGAATTTAAAACACCAGGGCAGAGAACTCCATGTGTATCCATATGTTTATAGTAAATATATTCTACTTCTGTGTGCAGACTAAACACACACACACACACACACACACGGATGCACACACTCACACACAGCATGTATTGTTTTTCTGAGGGGGCTTTGAGTGCTTCTGAGTACAGAATTGAGTATGTGTATTACAACATTTGAAATTTTCCGGATTGTTGTGAGTCAGCATGTTTATGGTTGCCTGTTCCTGTAGCTGATTACAAGGAAACAGAGGAAGGACAGAGAGAAAGAGGGAGAGATGGGGAGAGCGAGGGAAAGGGAGAGAGATGTGGGGGTGAAAAGAGAATGAAATAGAGGAAAGACACGCTTTGCCATTTGCTTTTCATTTGCTGTCCCGATTGCAGTGTCGATTGTTTGGAGGCTCTGTTCAGAGCGATGGGTGAAATTTCAGGCCATTTAAGGACACACACACACACACACACACACACACACACACACACACTCACTCGCAGATACACACCCACAGTGACATGGCCGCAGGGCCTCGGGTCGAAAGAGCCTGGGTAAAGTGGAAGTCGTGCAAAAAAAAAAGTCTTGGCGCGCGGTGTGGAGGGATAATTAGTGTACTGATGGGACACACATGGAGGAAACGGGAAACGCATTACTGGTGTGGTCCTGAAGCCTGCTCACAGGACGCTAAAGCCAGAGCTATCCTGATAAATCCAAGAGAGTTACCTCAAAGAACCTTTTGTTACTGAAACAAACCATTAACAGAAACTTGGATGTGATGTTTTGTTTGTCGTGTTTTTATCGTGAACAGAGAAATGGCACCGAATCAGGAGTTCACCTGGACGTGTAGGTCAAAGTTCAAGCGTGAATCATATTAAAATCACTCCTCGGTGCTCACGCTCTCAGCTACAAACATTATACAGAAAGAGTCTGTAGATCATTACCATAGAAGAGACATTTATTGTTCCCTAAACAACCTGCTGGTTTACGATTCTTTAGCCATCTGTTGTTGCCACATCATCATTTCTTCATCACCATTTCACGCTGGTCCGGTTTGCAATGGATCCAGAGCCTAGCCCAGGAACACTGTGCTTTCACAATGCTTTCTCTAGCCAGCTCTTAGCTATAATACGGCAGCATGAAGCCAAACAACCACAACCTCCAAGACAACCACGTCTTTATTGAACTGCTGCTCATGCTCGGAAGAAAGCCCTCTTCCGCCTACATGAGCTCACAGATGGCCGTGATTGGCTGGATCGCTGTGATTGACAGGTTTCCCCTCCCATCCAGAGAGCATAACCGATTTAGCTTGCATGTCTCTCGCCCACGGATCACTGTAACATTGTCAGGACTCGTGATCTCTTGACCACAGAGCGAATGCTTTTTAGTTGCGCCACCCAGGAGCCTATGATTAGCCAAACACTTGGATGTTTTTTGGAAGTGTGGAGGAGACCAGAGATCCCAGTTTATTCTCTGTAACAAGCAGCAATTTTGTTGTATTAACTGCAAAAGAGAGAAAAGAGGGGCTGGTGAGGGAACCACTTTTTATAGCTGCTATAACGTTAGTGAGAACAGGAACTCAGTAACTGTAAATGGATAAAAAGTATGATGTGCCGTTCACGGAAAAATAACTGTTGCCAAGTAGCGGTGGTGTAAGAGGAATAGAACGCTATAGGACACACTGTTATTGGGAAACACTACATTTCCGGGTGGTAACAGTAACGCCACTTCAGACTGTTGATTCTTTTCCTACGACAGCATGCAGAGTGTTTAATCCTTTATTTACATTACAGGACAGGCAATTTTCTAACACACTGAAGAGGCTTGAACAAGAGTGGTATGTGTTCAGTTATAGACTGGCAGGATGTCTGTAGCTCTCTCTCACACACACCTCTGGAGGGGCAGCAATGTTGCGTAGGTGCTGGTGTACAGGAAGTGGAAATGGAAGTGGAAGTGGAAGTGATGTTGATGGTGGTGCAGAGTGGAAGTGAATGGACTCTGTGTTCTAATAGTGCTGCTGCACTCAACAGCACAGGCACACCCTGCTCCTCTTACACACTGTGTGTGTGTGTGTGTGTGTGTGTGTGTGTGTATGTGTGTGTGTGTGTGTAAGTAGAGAGTGAGGTCAGAAGCAGCCTTATTTGGCTCTCTCTCTCCGTTCCCTTTTTTTTTAAAGCCATGGTTTTAAAAAAAAAGAAAGCCTTCGCTCTCTCAGGTTCTCATCATGAGACGAAGTCACTCAGTCTCATGTCAAACTCTCCTTTTCTTCTCCCTTTCTCTTTCCTTCTCCCTCCTCCTATTCTAACCTCTCTCTTTCTTTTACCTCCTTCTTTGTCTCCTCCCTCTCTTCCAGTCTTCTCCCTCTTTTTCTCTCCCTCTCTTCTCTGTTTCTCTCTTTCTCTTTTACTCTCCTTTCTTTTGTTCGCCATTCTTTTTTTCACCTTTCCTCTTCTTTTCCTTCTCTCTATTCTCTCATGTTTTCTCCCTCTTTTTATATTTTCTGTCACTCTCTCTATCTCTCACTTTTCCTCATCTCTCCATCCCTCTCTCTCATCATTGCACTCTCATGCGGAGTGAAAGAATAATCATGACCGTTACTGCTTGGAGTGAAAGAAACAGTGAGGGGTGGATTTATTTTTGTGCTTATTAAAAATTGAAAGTGCTGTAACGGCAGTCAGACCTTCAGACAGAATATGAGCCGAGATTAAAGGCATGTTGGTCGATAAGGAAGGAGATGTAAAATAAAAGCAAAACCTTTTTCCCGGTTATCAGTCCGAGATGATGTGGCGCTGCTGTAAAGGTGTAAACAGAGACGCCACATTCCTCACATTCCACCGCAGCGCTCTCAGCTCAGAGACTCGCTGCTGAATTCTCCATTTCACACTTTAATCATGAAATCCCAGCGTTCCGGATCAGGAGAAATCTAATCCGACTTGTGGAATAACGGAGAACCTTCATGCCTACAACACTCTGACACTGTGTCACGCGGTTACAAGAAAATCATCAAAGACAGGGTGGTGTGATGAAGCAGACTTAACGTTACCACCATAAAGTTGATTATTTTTCAGTAAGTGTTTTATTCCTCTTACACCACAGCAGTTAGTCACTGATTATAATTTGCATTGTACTTTTTATCCATTTATAATCATTTAAAATCTATGAAACAAGTTAGCTTCAGTAAACCCACGCAGAGTGACTGCAAACAGTCATCCTCTCTTTATTCTCTCTCTTGGTGTTAATAAGAAAAATCACAGTTTGTCTAACTGCAAAGCATAATCCAGCATTCAGCGCTTCAGTGGTGTTAAACCTGTGCAACTCATCACAAGCTCTAGACTGGACTTTAATAACAGTTTGGACAAAGTAGCTCCAGATTAATGCACTAATGCTGAGTTTACTTCCTTTAGATTTTATAATCCACTCAAATCTCAAGGAAGTTCCCGGCAGTGGGCGCGGTTCACTTGGAACAAGTTCCTTTGAAGTGCTCTGCTGAAGGCTGCAAAGACCGGAGCTAACCGAAGAGCCGCATGAGTCCGAGTCCGAGTCCGAGTCCAAGTCCAAGTCCAAGTTCGAGTCAGGCTCTGTGTTTGGAGATAGAGCCTGAGTTAAAGCCACCAAGGTTAAAGATATATTAGGGGTGTGTGTGTATGTGCGCACGTGCGCGTGTGTGTGTGTGTGTGTGTGTGTGTGTGTGTGTGTGTGCGTTCCTTGTAGCTGATTAATGATGTGAATATTTTGTCCGGGTGACAAAAAAGTCACGATATGACCCCTTTGAAGCACAGGATGTTTGGGAATAGCTGGCGTCAGGCCTCTAACAAAAACAAATGTGCACACATACACACACACATACACACATGCACAATCCTAGGTTGTTTTCAAGGAATTATTTAGTCAAATATAAACAATGTCCCCTTTACCCTTGATACAGTCAATCAACCAAGATATGTTCAGTAACTAAAGTTAGCTTTTTTACTAATGGCTGTGGTGTAACAGTGCTGTATGAAGGAGTTTGGATGAATGCAAATGTTTTTTTGACAGGCGCTTCCTTTAAGTCAGAGACGTCACATCACATCTCCAGCGAGAAACTAAAGAAGCAAAACTTCCAACAAAGTACATGTCTGGGCTGATCTGCTGCAACTGGATTAGAGAGAAAGATGTGTCCATTACTTTTTTTGCTGAGTTGTTCCTTTAACAGCACTCTCTCAAACTTGCATCATCATCACACACACACACACACACACACATACTCACACGCACGCACGCATGCACACACACACGCACGCAGTTGTTTTTGCACAGAAATTGATTCCTGGTTTTCATGCCATTTGTGGATGAATCTGAGCTCAAGAATGTTCCACATGGTGATGATGTGAAGTGAGAGGACAAAACACATGCAGAGCACAGAAACACAGGTCTATAATTAAAAATGGTTCCTCGAGGGTTCTTCGGATGGTTAATGGTTATAGCTTTCCAAAGGGAAACACTCTGTTGTAGAGTTTTACACTGAGCCTTTAAGGTTCTCCTAGAGGGACAAACCAAAGAACCCTTTAGGGTGCTAGATTTAACTTCTGACAAACTCTAATTCACATTTACTCTTGTGTAAAAAAAAAAAGTCTAATTGTGATAAACACATGAGGATAAATGGCTGTTTCAACTCCAATTAAACTGTTAAAAAAGTTAAACATTTTACAGCACAAACGGTTACTAATATACCATAACAATTTGCAAATGATTACACTTTTTATCTGTTAAAGAATGAAGCATTGTACTTTTTATCCATTTCTAGTTACATTTAATTACTGAACAAGTCAGCGGCTGTTCTCACTTACATTATAGCAGCTATAAACATTCGTTTCCTCACCAGCCTCTATCTTGAAGTTAATAATGTGCCATCAAACGCAGCTTGTCATGTTACAGAGAAACATCAAAGTGTAAACTCCTCTGTCCAGAAACCCTGGAGACCTGTCTGACTGTTACAAAGCGCTGACACTGGAGGCTCCTTCCCTGAATATTCAGTAAACATCTCCTGGACCATATCAATCACGTTACATTTTTATTTCTTAAATAACAAGTTTTTAATGCTTTTATTATTAGTTTAAGATTATGTAGAGTGTCTGATGTACAACTCCCTATGAACGAGCTGTTACTATAGAAACGATAACGTATTAGAACGAGTTCATTAATATAAACCTGCACAACTGCCAGAGCTGCTGTTCTAGAAAATGAATCAACACTTTCCGATGAATCAGAATTCATCAGAACGGTGTGGCGCAGTGGTGTAAAGGATGAAGCGATGGTTAAAATATGTGTTTTATGTATAGTGCGGCATGAAGGGTGTGAAAGGCAGCATTTTAATGCACTATTTAAGGAGCAGGGAGCTATTTCAGATTTAGCCCTAGTCCACACCTAACCATAACATGAGAAAACAAAAAGAAATGAAAGTGAGAGAATGCATTGAGAAAATGAATCATGACACTTGTGGAATACACATGAACATTACATATGAATGAATGAATGAATGAATGATATATAAAATGTTGATAATATAGCGTGTGTCGGAGAGAGAGAGAGAGCGAGACAGACAGAGAGAGATTGCATGGCATGTCTGTGTATGAGTGTGCATGAGTAATTCTTGGCATTCATCACATGGGAGGCAC
>JAQMYM010004351.1:0-35495 GCA_030014255.1 Parauchenoglanis ngamensis | reverse complement strand
CTGCATGTCTTTGGACTGTGGGAGGAAACCGGAGCACCCGGAGGAAACCCACGCATGCACGCGGAGAACATGCAAACTCCACACAGAAAGGCACCCTGGGTGACCCGGGGATCGAACCCAGGACCACCACTGATCCTACTTCAATCATAAATTGGAAATGAGAAAAATCAATGTTTAATGTTTACACTCATATCTATTAGTAGTATTTCCAAAAATTAGTCTCTCAAACTCCTTTCTGTGTGATATTAGGCAGTTTCATCATTACTGTGCAGATATACTTTGTAAAACAGTTTCTTAAAGACTTAAAGTCCAAAGTCTTGGCTTGTATTAACCAATACATTTCTTCTTTTAAGCTGTGACAAGTGAACTTGGACAGGAAACCGATACTGAGATAGAAAAAATGTGTCCACATGGAATGAGTTTTGATGTGTTATGTTTGTGCCCCAGCTGACGTCCGGAAAGCGAAAGTAGCCGAGTAAGACTCGGAAAACAAAACCTTACAGAGGGGCGGGGCTTACTAGCGGTCATGAGCGCTCGCGCTTATTTCCTATTGGTTGTGTGAATCCGGGATGTTAGGCTATATTATGGCCTGCAGTCCTGCTGGAGAGGAGGATTAGTTGGACTTGTATCTGTGACTCGAGGACCCAAAGAGAGAAAGCCTTGTTAGGACACATCATACATCATAAAAACGTAAGTTTAACTCTTTCTTTTTTTTTCTTTCCTCTCTCAAATAACATGTACATAAAGCATATGAATCTGAAGTAATCTTTAAAATAAAGTTAATAGTTCATGAGTGATACAAAGAATTTGGAAAAAATAGTCTATAAACTAAAAATGTTTTTTTTTTTTTATATAAACACAATTTGTATATTCTGTCAAAATTTAGCCATATATATATATATACAATTCTTATGAGGAATCATCCCAGTGACAAGAAATTTTTAAAATTTGAATTTGAATCACAGATCCCTTGATTTGATTGCTCTAGTTACACTTTAACATCACTTCCTGGTTTCTCTCGCTTAAACTTTTATTGGTTTTACTTCAAAATAATGTTCTTGGTGTCGTCATGATTAACATTGATTTGCCTTGCAAAATTTAAATAGTGCTAATCTGCTGTTTTTTTTCACAGATCATTAAAAGCGAATACGATGGAGCTCACGATCAAAGTCCTAAGTGGAGAAACGCAAAGCGTGCACGTGAATCCAAGTGCCACCATTGGTGAACTCAAGCGACAGATTGCCCCACTCTTTAAAACCAAACCTTCACAGCTGAAGCTTTCGATCACCAATGGACAAAGTTTGCAGTTGGACCATGAGCAGAAGACTGTGAGAGATTACGGTCTGACTTCAGGATCCACAGTGATGCTGCTGATCTCCACGACTCCTGTGCCATTTCAGGTGTTCGTGAAGAACGAGGAGGGAAAGTCGAAAACGTATGACATCACCGATGACGAGACCGTCGATCAGTTGCTGATAAAGGTCAGCCAGAAAGAGAGAAAACCCAAGGACCAGCTGAGGTTGATCTACGACGGCAGACAGCTCGAGTCGGGCAAGAAGCTGGAGGATTACAACGTCGTTCGTGGAAGCACCAGTTATTTGACCCTCCGTCTGCGTGGAGGCTGATGGGACAAAAACACATGGAGACTATTTAACACAATTAAAATATTCTTAGGCAAAATATCCTTATTTATTAAAAGCATTATTTAAACATTCCTTTTTTCATAGTTGCAGGTTTCTTCTTTTTTCAGAGTATTGTTCAAATTTCTGAAGTTACTATGTTGGTTGTTAACAAATAACAGGAAAATGTGATAAAAAACAAAATATTATGGCTTGATTTAGGGATGGAGGGGAACCTTCAGTAATAACCACATTTTCTTTGTGTTCGGGCACTTTATGGTTTATTTTGTATCATTACCTCATAAGGTAATGAATTGAATATTTATGCAAATAAAAATATTTATGAAAATATTTGAATTGCTTTGGCTTTTTCTTCCCAAACAGCTCTGTTTGTGACAGGAGATAAATTAGCCTATGAATGTTAGTTAGCTAGGTATAACATAGGGTTTTATTATGGCAGATTGGTTCTTAAGGCCCTTCTCTATTACCTCATAGGCTTATTTTTGACCTGAAAGTCCAGGCTTATTAGTCAGTTAGATGAACTAACAGTAAAGGAACCTGATAACAAGATCAATTGATGTGTCCTAAAGACTAAAAGCATTAACGACTGAAATGTAACACATTCTGGATTATAGAAACGATGAATATAGCGAATTTTAAGTAAAATGAAGCTGTCTGAGAGATTACGATGTTAATTCTGCACAATAATTCTGATTTCCAGCTTTTGTGCATTTTTTGGCAAATCTCTGTTGTAGTTATTCTAATCAACATTTTTGTTCTTGCTCTTGACCATGCTTCTAGTTCTCATGCCTTGTTCTCATCTCTCATCATTTTTTCTAATGCTTTATTTAATGAAAAGAATTCTGCGTTTGTATCCACTTCCACCTACCTAACATGACATCTGAGGTTAAAAAAAAGTGAACCTGAAAATCCAGTAACTGCAGTATCCTGAGCAGTATTAATTTAATACATCACACTTAAATATAACATATATTAATACTTCCAATATGAAGTCACTGCCAGTAAAACAAGCCATCATTAGAAATCATCAAAAAGTATGCCATCAAAGATACAGCAAAGTATTTGCCGTAAACATTTTAAGGCAAGTACAGTTCTGGAACAGCATCTTATAGACAGATGAGACAAAGATCCTGGTGCCAATGGATCTGCTAATGGAACTGGTGCCCTTGTATTGTTTTGATGAAAAACAGTGTTATATTATCTGCTCAGATTTTACCAAATCCTTCAAAACTCAATGACTTGAACACTTCATGACCATGCCATGACTTTTAAAGACTTTTAATTGAGCTGCTTTTGACTTGCTGAAGGCAAACTGCCCCAAGTACAAGCAGGAAGTGAAGACCAGGCAAGGCATCACCAGGGAAGAAAACCAGTGCCTAGTGATGTCTATGGGTTCCAGACTGCAGGCAGACATTGACAACCAAGTATAAAAAACAATACTTTCATCAATGACTTTGTGAGTTTATCCTCTAAAATAGCATATATAATATATAATAGCATAAATATATAGGTACACCATGGCACTAAACATTCCAGATGATGTAATGCATTAGCAAGGGCTTTTCCCATCTCACCGAACATTCCAGATGATGTAATGCATTAGCAAGGGCTTTTCCCATCTCATGACCTGAGCCTTCACTTTCTTCATAACATCCCAGTTATAACCAATTTCCTTGAAATAGAATCTGACTGAGGCTGGGATGGGAGTATAAATAATTCATTTGAATGAAAGAATGTTTTAAACCATGATAAAAGGGGTTTACTACACATTATGGATCATATAAATTGTGATAATATCTACATATCTAATATCTGAACTAAATTAGGTAATTGCAGTGCACGACTTAATATTAGTAATAATAATCCAGCATCACATACTACACTAAACTATGTATTAATGTCTGAAAAATCGTGCGCGCGCGCGTAAACAGAGGTGGAGTGCGTAATATGGAAAGGCACCGAACATTCCAGAAGACGTAGGGAATCAGAGCGGGCTTTCCCCGTCACGTGACCCGAGCCTTCACTTTTCTCACGTCATCCCAATAAATTATTATATTATATAATTGATTTCTTTTCTCCAAAACTGAAAACTTCACAGCGCCACATATTAATGCGTTTTTCCGTTTTTCTTTTCTTTTCTTTATCCAACACACGAATGCTGAATACAAACAGAAAGTCCCTGAGTAAATATGTGGAAAGTGAATCCTAAGTGAAGGGGCGGGGTTTGTTGTCATTCTGCTCGCTCTCCCATTGGTTACCCTGTAAATAAGGGGCGTGTCTGCGATACTGTAACGCTGATAACTTAGTCAGCTGGAAAGGAGGCTCAGTTGGATTTGGTTCTGGGAAAAGGATAGTGAGGAGAGAAAGGAAAGAAAGGAAGAATTGTTTACTCAAAAGGTAAGTCTTACTCTATTATAAACAATATGTACTTGAGTAATAAGTATAAGTTCTAACAAGGTTAAATATTATATGGTTTGGATAAATAAAATCTGAAAAATGAGTCATTCATCCAAAGTAAAATCTAAAAGTGTAATAAAATAAAAGTGATTGGCTTCAGTAATAATTTACCAGTAGACATAATTCTGGTTGATGTTTTTCTGACATAGTTAAAAATCAGGTGTTTCAGCAGGTATAGGTATATATATGTGTGTGTGTGTGTGTGTGTGTGTGTGTGTGTGTTTTGCATCTAGTATAATTAACGAGTAAAAAAGTAGTAAAAGCTTCAGCACAGTGTGAGGTGAGAGTGTGATGTGCAAAGTGGTATTTAACCTCATATAGACTTGGCTGTGTGTTTTCATACACTTAGCTTACATCACTATCATTTCTGAAAAATACATAAATTAAAAAAAAATACAGAACTATTTGCTAAACAGTGGTTTCCATTGCAAGTGAACTACCTGTGTCTTGTAGCTCCAGGAAAAAGATGATGCTTTTGTCTTATTGATACGTGAGGTGGACTTTTGGCGTACATTTGATTCTTATCCGAATTTTGGCTTTACTTTACAAATTAATAGTGAAATACGATGGAGCTCGCCATCAAAGACCTAAATGGAAGAACGCAGCTTGTGAATGTGTTGCCAAGTGCCACCATTGGGGAACTGAAGCAACGCATTGCCCCTCTCTTTGATGCAAGTGCCTCACGCCTGAAGCTTTCAGCCAACGGTGGTCAGATCCTGGACAATGACCTGATGACTGTGAGTGATTACGGTCTGAGTTCAGGATGCACAGTGATGCTGCTGATCTCCACCACCCCTGTGCCATTTCAGGTGTTTGTGAAGAATGAGAAAGGGCAGATGAAAACTTATGACATCACTGATGACGAGACCGTCGATCAGTTAATGATGAAGGTCCGCCAGAAAGAAGGAACACCAGTGGACCAGCAGAGGCTGATCTACAATGGCCGACAGCTGGAGTCTGGCAGGAGGCTGCAGGATTACAACATTGTTTCAGGAAGCACCATCCATATGACCCTCCGTCTGCGTGGAGGCTGATGGGGCAAAATGTACGGAGATTATTTTGTCCTGCATAACATAGAGTCGCACGATCACAGCCGGTTCATTCTCCGAATGAAACGTCACAATTAATAGCATCTGAATCTTCTTTGCTTCTCTTTCTTGACGAAGCTTTGGACACACACTTAGGAACCCATCAGTACTGTTAGGGTTGTATGAAAGTGGTCTTAGTGGTCAAATGCATTTATCTATTTATTTATTTATTTACTGTAGTTATTTATTATTTAACAACCCAGCTTTAAAATATAATAATGTCCCTTCTTGTTTAGTATCAGGACCGAAACATGCTTTTTCATTGTAAGTAGACAAATGTTTAGAAGTATGTTAAAATCACTTGCATTTTTATTTGTATTCTTTATTCTTTATTCTTCTGTATTTATATTGTCACTTGTCTAAATATTGCTTTACACTTTATAGTATTATTATTTTTTCTTTTATCTAAAATCTATCAGAAATGGGAAGCTTATTTAAAGGCAGTTTGTAACCTTTGAGTGTGTAATCACTGTAATGTTAACTGGGTGCTGTTCACGTGCTGTATGTTAACAGTGTGTTTAATTTGCTCTTCACTCATTCCAGTGTCACCTGTTTATTCTGTCCCTTTCACTGTAACATCTGTATATGAACGAAACTGAAATCATCAGTTACATCCTGGCAAACTGCTTTAATAAATTATTGATCTGGATCTGTGCTCTTGCTTGTATGTGTATTTTCTTACTGATAAATCCCAATAAATATAATGATTTAGCCTATTTGAAACAAATTTTTATTGAATATATACTACAGAATTCATAGTTTAGTTTATATCTCGGACACACACACACACACACACACACACACACAAACACTGACATCTGCTGGACAGTAAACAGCCTTACACCACTCCTGTGTCAGTGGATAGAGTACATGGTGACTGACCCTGAATGTATGTTTCAGTGTGTAAATTAGACCAAAATAAGTTAGAAGAATAAAGTTTCATTTCCACACAAATACACAATGGATTAACATGCTTAAATTGATAACTGCTAAAATTCAGATAAAATTCAAACCATGCATTAATCTTCTCAAAATAATCGATATGCAATAAACAAAGCATTAATCTTACTAAAGTTCATGTATGAAGCAAACAATGCATAAAAATTACATAAGAAATACACAGTGTATTAATCTGGTTGAAAATAATCACTACTAAAAATTTTAGCACATTTTAAACATTTTATTTATAATTATAATATAATTATTATTTTTTTTTTAAATTGGCCCACCTGCAATCACATACACTAAAACAAAACAAAACAAAAAATAAATCAGACCAAATGAAAAGGTTTAACAAATTAAAACTGAAAAATATATATATATATATATGAAAAAAATATATAATTAGCACACTAAAATTGTAATTAATCGAGTCTCAGAGAGAAGAGAAGCGATCAAACAATAAAGGAAAAAGAAACAGTGCCCTCTTCTGGGCCTTACGCAATACCACTATACAGGAAATTCAGGGCTCATGTGAACACACTCTCGCACATACGCAACACACACCACACACCCACACACCCACACACAGATGCTTGAATTATGTCCAATTCCTATCTCAGTGCACACACAGACAGGGCCTGTCCTTCGCTTCCATACACACACCATTGCTTATACAACATTTAAACCAAAGATGTGCATCAAACTTGTAGTCACAGCAAACATCGTGACTAACTAAAAAAAAAATCCAAATAAACCTACGCTTTTTACACAGACAATATAAATTCTGCTCACTGAGTGAAACCGTCAAAAGCCTTTACTGGAGCAGAAAAGTGTTGTCTGAACACGAGTTATCAGACATCAGGAATTTTACCCACCTGTGTACCGGCAGTGAGGCGAAGTCCGCTCTCCTCACCCTGCTGCCTTTGAAAAAACAAACTGAATAAAACTTCCTGTCTGTAGTTCTTATCATGTCTCATTTCTATTCTCAACTCAGTGACAATGAGCCTATTTCAATTACATATCTGCTTATCTTTATCATCTCCAAAATACCAGACAGTGAAGCTCATTCATCACTCCTACTCCTCACACTTGCCTAAAAACTATTCAATCACTCTACCAGGCAGAGGGGCTATATATATTTGCTTACTTTGCCATCTCCTCGACCTATTGCCTAAAGACAATGAGCCTATTTCAACTCCTGCTGCTCACCTTCGTCTTCTCACTTCGTTGCTTATCCTTCAGGCAGGCATCAGCACGTTATAGTAGAAGGTGTACCTTTCAGACTACTCAGGCAGGGAAATCACTGCTACTAATGCAGAATTTGATAAACAGGCCCTGCTTACCATTTTCCCCATGAGGCCAAGCAGGTTTCCCCGTCTGGGCAGTCAGCCTCATCACACCCCGACAGGATTTTGCCCACCTGGTTGGCTCGCCAAATTTGTCGTGAAGAATTCTTCCCTTCTCCCACGTAGGTTCGAAGATAAGCAAGGAAACCAAATCTCCTAAAAAAAGACCAAAACTTTATTACAAAGGCAAACCTAAGCAATATAGGATATCGAGAGGGAACGCTGAAGAATTTTATGTTGGCATTTCAAGCACTGAAAGGTGCCTGCTCGTTGTTAGGACCTGAATACCCAGGCCAGGTGAGTTAGCAGGGCTAACATTAGCTAACTAGACTGTATAAGGTGTCCATTTAAATGGATTCTTGAGGACACTTCTGAAAATATTGTTGTATTTCTAAAAATAATGTTGAAGAATTTTCCCCAAACACCTGAATATTCTTTGCCACTTTTCCTAATGAATGTAAGGTGGGAGTAACTGATGCTAATTTTTTTTTATTAAATTAGCGAACATTACTATTCACCAAAGTAACATGCTCATGTGGTCCCACTGTGTGTAACCAAGTGTGGGTTTACTGTGACCAGTGCGGGCAGGGCAAACCCACACTGATCCCACTTGCCCTTTGGGGCCGCGCTGTGGGTTTTCTGTGGACAAGCTCTGTGGGTTAGGGCTTAGGGCTGCAATGCGAGTTTTCTCTTGGCAAGCAGCAGTTGTGTGTTCCACAAGTCTCAGTCTGTGGGATGTGTTTTACCAACAATTCCAATCCATAGAAATCTCACTTTGCAACTTACACCATGTCCAGTCTTTCCCCATTGGTGCCCCGGTGGAAAATTATCAATGTATTTGTAATTACCCAGTGTGGTGACAGGTCTTGACAATTAACAGAACCTGGAACTGTTGCTAATGTCTTGGGGCCAGATACCACAGCACACCTCCATGGGTCTTGTGGAGAGCACTACCTGCTTTTATTTATAATTATCTTTTTATTGGTTGATTTATCCTGTCCATCGTTTAAGTCATTTATAAATACATTTATATATTGTTAATTATATCAGAATTGTTGCCCCATGAATGCTCCTTGTATGAGCAGGGAGGTGAGGAGTTTCCCCAAAACCACTGGAACATCTATCCCTCAGCAGCTCCCGTTTTCTCTCACAGCTCTGTTTGAGTTAGAGAAGCAGCAGCAATTCACAGAAATGATTTTTTTTTTTATTAATCAGGTAATGACTGTTTTTATCTTTACATACAGTCACAGTTCTGTTGTAGTCTAAAATGTTAAAAAAAATATGCGGTTAAGATATACAGTCTAATGGTAAGACAGCTAGCTAGCAGCTAACTAGTGGTTACCCTTAAGATTGCAACCTGCTGTAGCTCTTTGAGGACTCTGCGTAACGGTATAGGTGGTTGTCCCACGAGCGTGAATGGAAGACCATGTTGTCTAAGTAGGAAGCATAGTCCCGGTGTTGGCATAGTAAGACGTCCATGAGGTGCTGGAACGTCGAGGGCCCTGTGCAGACCAAAGGGGAGAACCCGGTACTGCCAGTGGCCTGATGGGGGTGCTGAACACAGTCTTGCGATGGAAGAAAGGGGTGAGAGTGACCTGCCAGTATCCCTTCTTTAGGTCCAGCGTCGAGATGAACTGGGCCTTCCTCAGACATTCTACTAGCTCATACACTCTCAGTATCGGGCAGCCGTCAAACTCAGGGACCTCGTTGAGCTTGCAGAAATCATTGCAGAGGCGAAGGGGCTGGTGGACTCTTCAATCACTCCGTCCCTGAGCATGGTGGTGACTTCGGAGATTTCTCTCTGAAATGTACTAAATTAAAATACTAGTGTATAACTTTGCACTTTGACAATCCTTTTAAAACTTTTTTCTGTATATTTACATTTCAATTGTAGTTTTCTTTATTAGATCTTGTTACAAAATGCAGCCAAGCCACAGGATCCAAAGCCAGGGCTCCGGGGATCCAAAGTTCTCGCACAGTATGCCTAATATGGCCACAATATCCCTAAAGTATGTTCCAACAGCATGCCCACAGTGTTCCCAGTCCGCCCAATATGCCCACAGTTTTGAAGGTTGCTTGATAAAACAGAGGAACGTAAAGCTAATGTACATCCCTGAGAACAATTTCATGAGTTTATCAGTCATGTCTGAGTGCTGACTAAGTACGAGAACATTGAAAAGAAAACGGACATGACATGTTTGTCACCAAACACCAGTCTGTGAGTAGGAGATTCCCAGCTGTATAGCAAAGTTATTAAAGATGATTAGCTAATGAGAATATACTTCAGATAGCCTAATTAATGAAGGGTCAATGACGATTTTGTATAATTTTCAAGTCAGTTTCCTTTTTTGCATACATATTTTTATACACATATTCATCAGTAAACCCATCCTTTTCGACATCATCAATCCTGTTCTCTGTGAGTCCTGGCTGACTGGACTGATGATCTTACAGGAAGGGGCAGTCATTAACAGGAAGGTGTTGCATCCTGTTAATGTTTGACAATCATTCATAAAATTGCTTCTTGATTATAATTGTTACATTTACAAAAGATTTTATTCTGTGATAAGTAAAGTTGTTTAAAATGTTCTGACAAGGATAAGAAACTGTTTGAAGCACACCAACATTAATTAATGAACACCTTTACATTAGATCTTTAGTACCTGTTACAGTAGTAACAAAATCCCTTGATGTATTGCTTTAATTGTTGTTCATGTCAGATTTCTACTGTAGTTTGTTTACAAAATTATCCATATTATACCCTCTGGTTTACCCCCTCCTGCACATTCCACCCCTCCCATGTGTCCCTACCAATCTTCAAGCCAAATCTACCCCCTTACCTACAGAACATGTGTAGAGAGAGCTGAGGATGTCAGTTAACAGTTTACTGATGGAGTTTAAGAGGATCTGCAGGAGGAACAGGAAACACTGCTCAGATCCATGTGTGTAAAAGCTGTAACTACAAAGTTTGAAGGCTCTGAATAATTATCTAAAAAAGAAAAATTAATTAAGGATTTTAATAAATCTGCAAGAATAATTCTACAAACTATTTTTTCACTAATAATTAAGAATTTGTCATTATTTGTATAGATTACTAGACAAAAAAAGCATAAATTTAATCTATAAGTGATTTTTTAAAAATTATCAAATATGAATATTTACTTTCCGAACTCAGTCTGCATGCATTATTGAATTATTTTATACCCAGCTACATTTGTTTTCTTTAGCTGTTTTCACTGTCTTGTAGTCACATGAAGCCGTCTCTTAAACCACAAGTCTTAGCTGAAACATACGCAGCAACTGTCCATTTTATTGTTTGAATATTTTCCAACCACAGCCCTGACACATGGTGCATTTGCACGCACAGCGCTTCTATTTGAACTGTGAAAACTGACACGCCCATGTGTGGCTCAACTGTTTCTGACCGCTGGCTGCTTTCATACGCTATTTTTACCACTATTCAATTTGCAAAACTGCATGAAGGATTATGATTCTAAATATTTTATTAATAGGAGATTCACTTTGCTGTTTCAGAGAAACTATAGAGATAAAAAGAAGATCTGTTTTAGGCCCATTTTTTTCCTGTGGGCCTTTTTCCCCCCAACCAATCGTTTCCTCTTTGTCTTCTGTCTCATTCACAATGGTTCAGTTTAAAACTCTGCATGGGCTTGGGGTTGCACAAATCAGTGCAGTCCCAAGCCCGGGTAAATTGGGGAAGGTTGCATCAGGAAGGACATCCGGCATAAAACGTGTGCCAATTTGCACATGCAGATATTGTCAATCATGCTGCAACCCGTAACAATGGTAGGAGGTGGGGTGATATGTGTGTGTGAATGTCTTCCTCAACCTCAGGACCTCTACCAGAAAGTTATCTTAGCTGTGTCCTAACTGTATCTTAGCTGTTCCTGCAATCTGCTGCTGTTTCCTGCTCCTTATCCTTATCAAGCACAACTCTGATTGGTTGACCAGCTACTGCTTGTCAGTCTTGACTCAGTTCGCAATCCTTTTCGTGTGCCATTTTGTCTCCCATCGGGACTTGGGAGCTTCTAGCTTGTACTTGGTACAAACGTTTCTGTACACTATACCCACCACTTGGTTATGCCTTGATGTATTTACAGATGTTCCTTGTTTCATTCTGGATAGTGGCTCCGACACTCACTAATCCTCACTCCACTTCTATCTGTTATTTGAAGAGTCTCAGTGAGCTGGATTTCAGACGGAACAGTTTCCGTGCCATCAATGGCATCTATTTCTGTAACATCGCGAGCCATTGTGGCATCGCCAGTCACCTCACAGGTGGGGCCGCGGCCAACCCAGTGTCCTAATGTAGGCCCAGTCTCTAGGCGACGATCATGTGGTCGCGATAGGGGGAGACGCGCTGCAGCTGTGAGCCGTGCTTAAAACACACCAAGCTACACGGCTCGGTGCGCGGACATTATATGTTGAACGCCACGCTGCAGGAGCTGAAAATAAAAGAGATATATTTACATTTAGAAAAGAAACGCAAGAAATATTTTTGGTTGAAAAGAAAGGGGAAGGGGATATATATTATATTATATTATATTATATTACATTATATTACATTATATTATATTATATTATATTATATTTTATATCATATTTTATATCATACATTATATATTATATTATATTATTATATAAAGCGAAATTGTTGCTTCTCATTATTTGGTTAGGGAAAGCTTTATTGAGGGACAGACCTTCATTCCAGCTTGACATACAGGGGCTATAGCTCAGTGGACTAATTGCCCCACACGAAGTGCCAGAGAGTGCTGGTTTGAATACCTCAGCAAGGTCATGGCTGAGCCCGGTTGCACAAGCACCACATTGCAATCTTATTTAACTCGCTCACGCATCTTGGTTCCTTAAACATCAGGTTCTTTAGATCCAACAGGCTAGGGGTTCCCCTACTACGTACCACCTTGGGAATCCCTCCCATGACAATTTCATCCTGTGGCCAGTTCACTATTCCAGCTGCGTATCTGATGGCTGGTAGTGTGTACATGTTGATTTCTTGGATCTTCTTCCTACCATTTAGCTGGCTTCTGAGCACCTCTCCGACCCTCTGCAGATTCTTGGCTGTGGTTGATCTTCTTGTAACCTCATCCTGTTTCCCACTTGCCTGTAGGATACCAAGGTACTTGTAGCTGTCCTGTATGTCTACTATTATGCCCTGTGTTTACTCCACTCCCTCATTCCTGATCATCTTCCTTCTTCTGGCCACCATGCGCCTGCATATATCCAGTCCTAGCGGCATCCCGATGTCCTTGCTGTAGATTCTGTTGAGGCCGATCAGTAAGTCGATGTTTTGCTCACTCTTGGCATACACTTTGATGTCATCCATGTACAGGTGGCTGATGGTTACTCCACTTCTGTATTCTATCCAAATCCACTCTTTGTGATGATGTAGCTGAGGGGGTTGCTGCTGTTCCCTTTTTGCCACTTGTTATACCTTGGTATATACTGCCATTGCCTTGGAATTGGCCTCCAGTGATGTCTTACACAGTCACATTGAGTGTGGACCTTGTTAGTCTGGGCAACTAGATTGTTTTATGGATCATTTCTTCTTTGGTAGAACTGATCAGACAAATAAGGTCACGGTCACAATTGTCTTTGTACAAATGTCTTTATTACATATATCCAGGAAGCTTAAATAGTTTCAGCTGCAGATTTTTCATCAATACAAATGCATATATACATGAATTGGAACATCAGTGACAGATGGATGCCATCAAAAGGGAATGAGACGGCAGTGAGCTCAAAAGGGTGAGGTAAATACATATTATTCAGGCCACATGGTGATTCAGGGCACACTGTAAACTTTCTGTAAAAAATTCATCCTAATGTTATAGGCATTTGGTGCCAAATTTGATAGCTGGATGGAGGCTATATGGCTAGGTAGGTAGTGTGATTTCTATACAGCTGGATAGCTAGTGCAATTACAAGTAGGTATATGTAGAGATATGCTGTAGGCATACATAGATATATGATGGTGAATTGTATGGTGAAAATAAAATTAAAAAAAATGTGCAGATATCAGTGAAGGGAAAACTAACTGAATTAGACACTGAAGATGGAAAGGCAGTTTATATGAGAAAAGTGACATGGAAAATAAGCTGTTTTGTTATTGAAACACATAGGAATGTGCGGGCTCAAAATTGTACTGCAGCTAGAGCTGTAGCGGCTTCACTTTTTAGAGCTGACGCGACATTCATTTTTTATAGTAATGTGTGAAAGGAACAATGATGGAATACTGAGCAGAAGCCTGCAATATCCAATAAGAGCGAGCTGACTGGGAAGTGTCACTAAACGGATGTTGCAGAACGACAGTGACATGACAGTGGAAGGTCGGAGAATCACCTGTAACATCTACATTAGCTTGTAACAGTAGCATTAGTTCACCTGGAGCTCATGCTTCAAACTTTATAAGCCATGCTGGTTCCGTTTTCACAGCCATTACTTCATCCATGTTTTAATGTCAACCCACATTTTCCTCTTTAGCTAGAACCTCCTTTTTTCCTGCATATTACCTGCATTCCAATTTTTTCCATTCCATTTTTTCTTTAAATTTATATTAGGTCACAATTTAGAGTTATATACAGTCTATATACAGTATGCATATATACCCTATATACTATATACCCTGTAGTCTATATACCTGTCACACCCTCATCTGCCACTATCACTCACAACAGCGACATGGAATTGGCTCCAGACTCAGACACACAATCAGACATTGAAATGGACATTCACATACACGAGAACACTGATAACAAAATGGACTACAACACCCAAGACTCACAGCATACACAAAACATGGTGGACATTTTCCCACGCTCGGAGTCACCTGACTTCTAAACAGCGGCACGTGACTCCAATCACACTCACTGCCTCACTAACTCTTTATACTCCTCAGTTCCATACTTACCTCGCGAAGCATTAGTGCTCTTCCTCGTGTTAGTCTATTGCCGAGCGTTAAATATATGATTGCTTTCTTGGTTGTGACCCTTTTTCGGATAGTCTCCCGTTTACGAGTTTGGACTTAAGTGAAAATATTAAAATAGGAACACAGTCTCTTAGTGTTTCTAGCCTGTTTGTTGATCGTTCGACCTTTTGCCCGTCTCATGGTGTTGATTTCTGCCTGCCGACTTTGTACCCTTGCTTAAGTGTTGAATAAATACTGTTTTATCTGCGATTGCATCCCGGACTGCCTGGCTATCATTACAATACCCTATATGCAGTCGTGCGAACATTTTTCAAATGATAGAAATAAATAAATAAAATAATACAGTATAAATTATGCCAGGAATCACCATAACAGAAAGTGACTTAAGTGAAAATATTAAAATAGGAACACAGTCTCTTATTGTTTATAACAGTTTTGTTTTTAATATATAGCTCCGTTTCTTTCTTTTATGAATGTAAAAATTTGCAGATATATAATCTTGTTAACAAGGTTTTCTCTTGCTGATTCCCAGCTGTGTGTCACAATGGGGTCAGTTCAGTGCTCTATTAAGTGAATTATACACTCACACATACATGGATCCCTTTTATATAACCAAGCTGTATTTGTAATTGAATTTTTAAACAAATAGGTTAAATCTTAGGTTGGGATGCAGCATTCAAATATTACTAAGCATATTGAATGTTCCCAGGAGCTCGGTGGGCTACATCACTGTGAAACGGGAGCTGTCCAAGCAAACTCTGTGACCTGGCTAGAAGTACCAATTATCCTCTCTAAGAAAGTTTCAGAAGTCTCACCTAAAGATGCAAGAACCTAGAAAGCATGCATGAAGAGATTCTCAGGCCTGATGTCATGTCTAACATACACCTAGAACTGTGAAGATGGTGTTGGACTGCTGTTGACAAGAGCAGTTCTGGTACAGTGTCATAAGACTCAAATTACCATGAACAGTCTTGCACTCAAATCTCCCTCAGTGAATCCTTTAAGAAATGTGGAGACACCAAGCGCAAGCAAACACGTTCACTCTTTAGTGATTCTTAAGAATTTAGTAAAACCTCAGAAGCTACTGATTTGAACTTACAGAAAATATTTATTAAGAATACTTATTAAGATCAGGTGAAACTTGCTGACAAGTAAGAAGTGATATTTGCTTTCATCCTAATGTGGTCTCTAAAAGTGATGGATATATTCTTCTACGAGAAAAGAGGATGTGAAACTAGAAGAAACATAAATACATTTACTATCACGAAACAAAAATGTCTGGAACATCAGCCGTAAATTTCCTAGTAGTCAGCAATATAGAAATAACATTTCATCTTTGGTACACTGGTTTACATCAAGAAAAAGATGGAGTAATACATCAAGAATATGTGGAGAAGAAGATGTGAATATAATCATGTGGATAATACTGATTACATGTAATGTAATTAAATGTGTGTAAAATGTGAGTAAATCATCAATAAATGAAAAGACATACATTTTTCACCACATGTCCCTGCCAACCTTCAAGCCAAATCTACCCCCTTACCTACAGAACATGTGTAGAGCGAGCTGAGGATGTCAGTTAACAGTTTACTGATGGAGTTTAAGAGGATCTGCAGGAGGAACAGGAAACACTGCTCAGATCCATGTGTGTAAAAGCTGTAACTACAAAGTTTGAAGGCTCTGAATAATTATCTAAAAAAGAAAAATTAATTAAGGATTTTAATAAATCTGCAAGAATAATTCTACAAACTATTTTTTCACTAATAATTAAGAATTTGTCATTATTTGTATAGATTACTAGACAAAAAAAGCATAAATTTAATCTATAAGTGATTTTTTAAAAATTATCAAATATGAATATTTACTTTCCGAACTCAGTCTGCATGCATTATTGAATTATTTTATACCCAGCTACATTTGTTTTCTTTAGCTGTTTTCACTGTCTTGTAGTCACATGAAGCCGTCTCTTAAACCACAAGTCTTAGCTGAAACATACGCAGCAACTGTCCATTTTATTGTTTGAATATTTTCCAACCACAGCCCTGACACATGGTGCATTTGCACGCACAGCGCTTCTATTTGAACTGTGAAAACTGACACGCCCATGTGTGGCTCAACTGTTTCTGACCGCTGGCTGCTTTCATACGCTATTTTTACCACTATTCAATTTGCAAAACTGCATGAAGGATTATGATTCTAAATATTTTATTAATAGGAGATTCACTTTGCTGTTTCAGAGAAACTATAGAGATAAAAAGAAGATCTGTTTTAGGCCCATTTTTTTCCTGTGGGCCTTTTTCCCCCCAACCAATCGTTTCCTCTTTGTCTTCTGTCTCATTCACAATGGTTCAGTTTAAAACTCTGCATGGGCTTGGGGTTGCACAAATCAGTGCAGTCCCAAGCCCGGGTAAATTGGGGAAGGTTGCATCAGGAAGGACATCCGGCATAAAACGTGTGCCAATTTGCACATGCAGATATTGTCAATCATGCTGCAACCCGTAACAATGGTAGGAGGTGGGGTGATATGTGTGTGTGAATGTCTTCCTCAACCTCAGGACCTCTACCAGAAAGTTATCTTAGCTGTGTCCTAACTGTATCTTAGCTGTTCCTGCAATCTGCTGCTGTTTCCTGCTCCTTATCCTTATCAAGCACAACTCTGATTGGTTGACCAGCTACTGCTTGTCAGTCTTGACTCAGTTCGCAATCCTTTTCGTGTGCCATTTTGTCTCCCATCGGGACTTGGGAGCTTCTAGCTTGTACTTGGTACAAACGTTTCTGTACACTATACCCACCACTTGGTTATGCCTTGATGTATTTACAGATGTTCCTTGTTTCATTCTGGATAGTGGCTCCGACACTCACTAATCCTCACTCCACTTCTATCTGTTATTTGAAGAGTCTCAGTGAGCTGGATTTCAGACGGAACAGTTTCCGTGCCATCAATGGCATCTATTTCTGTAACATCGCGAGCCATTGTGGCATCGCCAGTCACCTCACAGGTGGGGCCGCGGCCAACCCAGTGTCCTAATGTAGGCCCAGTCTCTAGGCGACGATCATGTGGTCGCGATAGGGGGAGACGCGCTGCAGCTGTGAGCCGTGCTTAAAACACACCAAGCTACACGGCTCGGTGCGCGGACATTATATGTTGAACGCCACGCTGCAGGAGCTGAAAATAAAAGAGATATATTTACATTTAGAAAAGAAACGCAAGAAATATTTTTGGTTGAAAAGAAAGGGGAAGGGGATATATATTATATTATATTATATTATATTACATTATATTACATTATATTATATTATATTATATTATATTTTATATCATATTTTATATCATACATTATATATTATATTATATTATTATATAAAGCGAAATTGTTGCTTCTCATTATTTGGTTAGGGAAAGCTTTATTGAGGGACAGACCTTCATTCCAGCTTGACATACAGGGGCTATAGCTCAGTGGACTAATTGCCCCACACGAAGTGCCAGAGAGTGCTGGTTTGAATACCTCAGCAAGGTCATGGCTGAGCCCGGTTGCACAAGCACCACATTGCAATCTTATTTAACTCGCTCACGCATCTTGGTTCCTTAAACATCAGGTTCTTTAGATCCAACAGGCTAGGGGTTCCCCTACTACGTACCACCTTGGGAATCCCTCCCATGACAATTTCATCCTGTGGCCAGTTCACTATTCCAGCTGCGTATCTGATGGCTGGTAGTGTGTACATGTTGATTTCTTGGATCTTCTTCCTACCATTTAGCTGGCTTCTGAGCACCTCTCCGACCCTCTGCAGATTCTTGGCTGTGGTTGATCTTCTTGTAACCTCATCCTGTTTCCCACTTGCCTGTAGGATACCAAGGTACTTGTAGCTGTCCTGTATGTCTACTATTATGCCCTGTGTTTACTCCACTCCCTCATTCCTGATCATCTTCCTTCTTCTGGCCACCATGCGCCTGCATATATCCAGTCCTAGCGGCATCCCGATGTCCTTGCTGTAGATTCTGTTGAGGCCGATCAGTAAGTCGATGTTTTGCTCACTCTTGGCATACACTTTGATGTCATCCATGTACAGGTGGCTGATGGTTACTCCACTTCTGTATTCTATCCAAATCCACTCTTTGTGATGATGTAGCTGAGGGGGTTGCTGCTGTTCCCTTTTTGCCACTTGTTATACCTTGGTATATACTGCCATTGCCTTGGAATTGGCCTCCAGTGATGTCTTACACAGTCACATTGAGTGTGGACCTTGTTAGTCTGGGCAACTAGATTGTTTTATGGATCATTTCTTCTTTGGTAGAACTGATCAGACAAATAAGGTCACGGTCACAATTGTCTTTGTACAAATGTCTTTATTACATATATCCAGGAAGCTTAAATAGTTTCAGCTGCAGATTTTTCATCAATACAAATGCATATATACATGAATTGGAACATCAGTGACAGATGGATGCCATCAAAAGGGAATGAGACGGCAGTGAGCTCAAAAGGGTGAGGTAAATACATATTATTCAGGCCACATGGTGATTCAGGGCACACTGTAAACTTTCTGTAAAAAATTCATCCTAATGTTATAGGCATTTGGTGCCAAATTTGATAGCTGGATGGAGGCTATATGGCTAGGTAGGTAGTGTGATTTCTATACAGCTGGATAGCTAGTGCAATTACAAGTAGGTATATGTAGAGATATGCTGTAGGCATACATAGATATATGATGGTGAATTGTATGGTGAAAATAAAATTAAAAAAAATGTGCAGATATCAGTGAAGGGAAAACTAACTGAATTAGACACTGAAGATGGAAAGGCAGTTTATATGAGAAAAGTGACATGGAAAATAAGCTGTTTTGTTATTGAAACACATAGGAATGTGCGGGCTCAAAATTGTACTGCAGCTAGAGCTGTAGCGGCTTCACTTTTTAGAGCTGACGCGACATTCATTTTTTATAGTAATGTGTGAAAGGAACAATGATGGAATACTGAGCAGAAGCCTGCAATATCCAATAAGAGCGAGCTGACTGGGAAGTGTCACTAAACGGATGTTGCAGAACGACAGTGACATGACAGTGGAAGGTCGGAGAATCACCTGTAACATCTACATTAGCTTGTAACAGTAGCATTAGTTCACCTGGAGCTCATGCTTCAAACTTTATAAGCCATGCTGGTTCCGTTTTCACAGCCATTACTTCATCCATGTTTTAATGTCAACCCACATTTTCCTCTTTAGCTAGAACCTCCTTTTTTCCTGCATATTACCTGCATTCCAATTTTTTCCATTCCATTTTTTCTTTAAATTTATATTAGGTCACAATTTAGAGTTATATACAGTCTATATACAGTATGCATATATACCCTATATACTATATACCCTGTAGTCTATATACCTGTCACACCCTCATCTGCCACTATCACTCACAACAGCGACATGGAATTGGCTCCAGACTCAGACACACAATCAGACATTGAAATGGACATTCACATACACGAGAACACTGATAACAAAATGGACTACAACACCCAAGACTCACAGCATACACAAAACATGGTGGACATTTTCCCACGCTCGGAGTCACCTGACTTCTAAACAGCGGCAGGTGACTCCAGTCACACTCACTCCCTCACTAACCCTTTTATACTCCTCAGTTCCCTATTCACCTCGCGAAGCATTAGTGCTCTACCTTGCGTTAGTCTATTGCCGAGCGTTATATATATGATTGCTTCCTTGGTTTTGACCCTGTTTCTGATATTCTTCTGTTTACGAGTTTGGATTGCCTATTCTACCCTGTTTGTTGATCGTTCGACCTTTTGCCTGTCTCACGGTGTTGTTTTCTGCCTGCCGACTTTGTTCCGTTGCCTAAGTGTTTATTAAATACTGTTTTATCTGCGATTGCATCCCGGACTGCCTGGCTATCATTACAATTATAAATTTTATTTGTTCTAATTTATGGATTTGTGCTGGCTTGCTGGCTTAAAATAATCGGCTTTCCTAAAAATGTTTTTGATGGTGTTCTTAGTCCTTGACCTAGTGAACAAGCAAGATTATGTGTTTTTGATAGAAACTTGAAATCAGTAATTTGCTTTGGATAAATAGCATCTTTTAAATGCTGTAAAAGCAATAACAATGAGAAATTTAAACCTGACAGTATATCCTGAATAAAAAAAAAATACAGTAATCTATACAAATTATATTATTTGAAGTCAATCAAGTCAAGATTTATGTTAGTTAGTCTTCTTATAAATAGATTTACACATTTCCAAATTTACAGGATTTTCATGAATACCAAATTTCTTTTGTAAACATTCATACTAATAATTTACACATAAATGCATTTTTATCCAGCTTGAGAAATGAGGCCTGTTGTCACAATGCAGCTTTACAGTAATTTTAGATTTTAAAAAATGATCTCTAATGAGCAAGTCAGAGGTGGCGCAGTTGACTTTAACCTACCTCCTGTTAACTACCTACCATTTTACTGCTGCTGTTACTTGTTAATTCCCTACATCTAGATGCAGAGTTGCAGTGAAAAGATGCAGACAAAGCAGCTGTGGTCACGTTAACAGGGTAATGTTAAAAGCAGTTGACAGTGACAGTCATGGCTACTGAAGGAGTGGAAGAATTTGAAAAGCCTCCCGTATCTGCATGTATGGGAGCATTTTGACTTCCTTGTAAAATATACCGTGCCCTCCACTGTTATTGGTACCCCTTATAAAGATTAGTGACAAAGGGTTAAAAGAAAGTCCAAATATATATAGATATATATAAAATATCTCAATTCATTGCGATCAATTAATTGAGAAGCTTCATCCCATTGAGCTACTGTCTATTTGTTTAGCACAGTATTTTACAAGGGGCTTCTGGATTTAATTAAATTTAATAAATCTACTGATGAATTCAGCCACTCTCTTTCATTACACTTTGTTCTCTCCCTCCTTTTCTCTCTCACACTTTTTCCTTCTGTGTGAATAAAGAGAGAAGATGTAACCTCCTAGTGTTTAGGAGGAACCTGTTGCACACCTGAGCTAAGTCACAGAAACACAGAGGCAGGAAGGGAGGGAGGGAGCCAAGTAAAGAGAGAAAAGCCTGTCATGTTGACCTTGTCTGGCTGCCAGGCACAGGATGGGGAGGTAGCTCTGAGCAGCAGATTTGCTTTGAGAAAACAGGCACCCTGGGTGAGGGGAGTTTGAGACCACAGACAGCAGCACAGCTAGCATCTCCACAGAAGGAAAGGAGAACATGGGCATGGCTGGGGGAGAATGTGACACACACACTCACACACAGAGTTCCCATAGTAGCAAGACCAAGTACTAACAGCTGGCCAAGATCTGGATGCCTCTCTCTCTTCTGCAGAATGATGGCTTGTTTGCAGGTGTCTTTCCAGGAGGCATGCAGGAATCTTTTCCCAAACAATACTATATACTGGAAACACATTCTTTTTATCTGCACTTGTTTAAAAATATATTTTTTTACCCCTTACCCTTAAGTGCCTGATATCACAGATTGCTTGAAAGGTATGGTTTTAAAGCAGCCTCCTGATCAAGTAACATCTGTATTATGCAAGACTGCTGCTTTCATGGGTCTGAGGGTGTGCTAGGGCACTAAAAAAAATCTTTTTTTCTAAAGAAATGCATGTGGTGCCTACGATCCTGGAAATGAGGGCAGGACTAAAACAGCCCATCCCAAAAACTGAAATGCATCTACAATTTGCCTATTTGAGCAAAACTCAAGAAAGCAACTTTGCTTTGTGTTTTATGTGTTTTACAATAGGCATAGCCATGAGAGTCATGATGCAACATGGGAAGTTAAGTTTAAGCTTAAACTCATTTGAATTCTGGCACATGTCATTAGGGCTGAACAATAACTACAACACTGCCATATGTTGAATGCATCATAACGATTACCATCATAACAGCTTTTTTCCCTTATCTGAGAGTGCTGCCATCCTCATGTAGCTTTTGGTTTGGTCATTGTATATTTGTATCCCTATATTTTCCAAAACTCATATTTTCTGTAAGTTTTGAAAAGGATCATGTACCCAGTATACATGTTTTTTAATCTTGCTACATGAGAACAGGAAAAGGATTCTAAAAAGCCCAGACCTCTACACTGAGCATACACATTACTCTTAGCAAACGCATCAACAACTGACAAAACTATGCAGTGCAGTATGGGGTGGAACCATCATATTGTGTGGGCACAAATCAAAACTAACCAGCCTTGACTCATACTCCTTGTATTACTTGTATGCTTAAAGTAAGTATGCGTCAAAAAGTTTTTGAAAGAAAAGGAACTGTACAGAGACAAGCCCCTACCAGAAGGAAAAATATGCTATATTGTAAAAATAACACTATCGAAAGTGTGGATCCTTATGAAAACTGAAAGAGGAATGGATATACGGCCCTTACGCATTTCACAAGTCTTGTGGATCAGCTGGGAGTTGCCAACCCTGCTGCATTTACTGTGTGACTTCTACCATGGACTGAAAATAGTCAGTGTGCTGTCACCTCCTTGGTGGAAATAACAAGCATTGATGAGCTAAAAGTTTAAGCGTGCCATGTTGTCTTGTTTTCGCCACGCCGTGAAACAACATTTATTACTGCATGACCTCCAGATGCCCCTTCAGAGCTTGCAGTAAATACTCTTTTCCACAGTATCCGTATGACAGCATAATAGTCAGCATAGAGCTTATGCAATATGGGGAGGTATTACCTCAAATAGCATGATGGCATTTTTTGAATATCACAGTAAGGAAATTTCTATATTGCTGCAGCCCTATACATGATGTCTTATGGCTCAAATGATATATGGCTGAAGAGTCATTGCTTTGTAGCAGCTTCTACATCTTTGGCTTTCAGGTCCCAAGAACCTCTACTTCTGTTAAGTGGGTGGGAAAGGGTGAAGACCAGACCTCTTCTGCTTTCTTTCTCCAAACACAATCACCTTCTGTTTGGACCATTGGAGATGATCACAAGTAACCCTTACAATATAACTATGCTTGCTCTCTCTCTCTCTCTCTCTCTCTATATATATATATATATATACATATACTACCTGTGAAACTATATATATTTCTATGTATACACTAACAATCCATGTGTGACCTTATTTCTTGTATGAAAATGCACTGGGCAGTTTAAGCAACAGCAGGCTGGTTAGTTTGAAGGCATGACTGTACTCAAAACTGTTATACTCTAATTACTTTTTGTAGTTTAAGTTAGTATTTGTCTTGAAAGGAAATTCGTTTTAGGCTTGCTGGCTGCCACAGTATCAATTAGTTGAAGAAGTACATAAGTATGCAAATAAGCAAAAGAATGAGTAGTCTATAGTCTGTACATTTGAATACAACAGAATATACAGGACATGTCAGTGAGTTTCACTGATAATGGAATTAAATAACTTTTTATATGTTAATGAATTTGTAACTCTTTTAACTGGAATCCTCTAGAGTCTAACTGATGTGATTAATTCATATCCTGTATGTAACACTTGAGGTGGAGCTGAGATTATTTCATCTCCCTGATTGATGACAGCATTTTTGAGTTTGGACAGAAGGATGCTTATTCAAATCAGTTATTGTTATTGCTGTTTTACTCATAGGCCAATATGAAATTGGATTTTGACTTCTATTGTAGGTTGCCAAACCAACGTGAAATGCCATAGCCAATAATGCTCACTAGAATTGCTTGGTAGATTGTCAACCTCACCTTTTCTTCTACCTGTATTTCTTCAAACTATACAGTGAATGCATCCTAGTGCATACAAAATTGATCATTCCAAGTAGTGTTGGAGCTTAGATTAAACACTAGACAAGTGTGTTTCCTGAAGAAAATGCGAATGTGATTGCTCAATTGCAGCACAAAAAAGATAAGTGCGGCTTATGTGCGGCTGGACATGTGTGTATAGGGTGAGTTGGTATTAGCTATGAAATGAAATTTGATTGCTATTGGAGGAATCATGACTGAGCAGGACAGCTTGGCTTCTGATGGGCACTGTATTCTTATGGGCCAAAAATGCATTGCTGCCTATGGGAGAAAATGGATGGGTGAAAAGCAAGAAAAAGATGAGTGTGGGTCATAGTTAATTTCATGTATGTGTTGGGTTAGTTGTTCTATGTTGTCTTATTAGGTTTGTTCGCTCTCTGATGAAGCATAACCTAGCAGGAAGACTTTGATTCAGAAACACCAGAGAATGAGTGTGTTTTTCCAATAGGAAGAACTGAAGTTGGTATGGGGTCAACTTCATGTCTGATGGGTAACAATTTGCAATCACACTAATAATGTTAAGCTGGGTGGATGAAATGAATAGATACAAAATGAAAACTGTTCATTTGTTTTAGGTAGTTTTTAGGTAAACCTTTTAGGTACTGAAAGAGTTGCTGTATTCAGCAGTTTGTTAGATAAAGTTCAAATTTCACAAACCAATTAGTTAAAAAAATGTACAGTATAATTGAATGGGATTTGGACAGGGTTGGGCAAAATACTGTAATAGTAGTGATGGCTGAATACTGAATACAGTATTAATCTTTAAAAATATATTTAGTTAGCTGTTCCACTACAATACGTATTGAGACATTTAGAAAGCAATTATACATTTAGGTGCAATTATTACAACCTAACTATTAATAACCAGGTAAATAACCTGATGATTTTGCTTTGTTATTAGTCTCTACTCTATTATCAATTCACTAACTTAGTAGAACTTAGGTAGTATACTGTATACTGTAATGTAGGAGTGCAATATTCTGTACACTTCAGTATTCTGTATCGGTGCCTTTTTAAATTGTTTATTAACTATTAAAAACTATCATTTGCGGTGTTTTTTTTTTTAATTCATGTAGAAGTAATTAAAATTACTTTCCCAAAAATTTTAAAAAGTATCTGTATTCTGAATACTGCTTTTATCAAAACATGTCATGGTTTACAGACACTAGGACTTTGTATTCTGGTTACACTGAATACAGTGTTGTATTCCATTACAAACCAACCCTGCGACCAGGTGATTCTATAGCAGAGAGAAACAAAAAAGAAGGGAAATCACATTCAGTAGAATGGAACCAAAGAGCTTACACAAATGTCCAATCATATTTATATATGTAAAATTCCAAGTGAATTGATCTAATAGACTGGCTAAGAAAATGTCATCATCTGCTGGTTACCAGCCTAGCAACTCTGTATCTGGAGTGTGTAATAATCATGCATAAATCTTTTTATACATTGTTTAAATTGGCTATAATTGCTGGCTATTACTGACATACTGTGTTTTTCCCTAACCTTTAAAATTTGCCCACACCAAAAATAATTACAAAACAGATTCTGAAATTAAATAAACAGGCATAATTATGAAGCTTTCTTCAGTCACCAGCTCTAGGTCCGTTTCCACACCCTGCAGCATAAAGAAGCTCTTGAGAGCTGGAGTAAGCATTCAGAATGACTGCATATATCATTCTATAACATAAGGTTTTCATTCTGTGATAGTGCCTGTGGGAAACCATTTCAGACAGACATTCTCAGCCTTTTTAGAAATCAAGCCCTGTTATTGCATGCAGAAGTGTGTGGATTGCATCACTGGCTGTTGAGGGAGGCTGCAAGAACTGGTTCAGAGCAGAGGAGGAATGAAAGAGAGAGGGAGAGACAGAGATGGGCAGAGAGAGAGAGAAAATAATAAGTAAGGGAGGAACAGACTTGTGAAGTTGCAGCATTTTAAGTCCATAGTTGTGGAGGAGGTTTTAGTTCGTCTGAAGATTATGGTGAACTATGGTGAAAGCTTAGTCACTAGTGCCTTGATACCTCCAGCCCAAAAAGCAGAAGTTATTTAGTAAATTGCTTTTACAAAGTAAAGACATGAATTGTTGTTGAGGATGAAGATAATGTTGGAGAATTTCTAGTGTTATTTTTTTAGGGTGAGGCCTTTAAAACACATAAAGCCAGCCACTGCATGTTTAGAGAGCAGAACACATTTGGAGGAATGTGCTAACTGCCCTCTTCTGCATACATAAGCTCACACATTATCACCATTGGTTTGAGATGTTCTGATTGCTTGGGGGAGAAAGTACCACTACTATATACTAAGTACCTTCTCACTCAGAGAGTGGGGCCAGTTTTTGCCTCTTATACCCAGGGATGGCTGTTGGAATCACCCTACAGCAGTTTTCTGGTGCATCTATTGGATCTCATAAAGAAAAGACTTTATATCATGCGCAACATTGTTGCTTTTCTTAATGCATTTGCTGTCTTCAAACAAAAATTCAGGAGTTTTGCTGGGCATCACAAAAAGCTGAGTTTTAGTTTAATTGTGTTGTTGTTGTTAACCCATTGTGTTGTTCTTCCGCAATGGGAGTGTGAAACCCAGAATGGCATGTCCCGCATCAAAATTCAGTTATCAGCTGGATTCTGACACAAGAATATATAGATAGAATGTTTAATGAATGACTTTGCATATAATAATTGTTCAGTGATGCATTTGCCTATACAGAGTTTGTCACTGTTATTGCTGCTCTGACCACAATGAAGCTGGTTTAATTGTTAACAATAATTCTAATGCAATTAACATTCAAACAGATCCTGTGGAAGATTTTTAAGGGAATTTGTATTTCAAGGCAATCTCACCATCCTTAATCAGATGGGAGCTAGTGTTGAACTAGTAATGCTAGGCTAATTAGCTACCTTAAAATGGCACTCTACACTAATAATAGTAATGTTCATTATGGGCTGTATTTAGAGATGAATTATTAGTAGTATTTATAAGCAGAATAGTATAGTGGTAACAGCCTTTGGAACTGGAGACCAGGGTTTCATTCTTAGTCAAGGATCCAGGCAACAACTTCCATTAAGGGCCCTCAGATATAAAACCCCTAATGTTGGCACAAACCTACCTCGGAATAAGAGCATAACATGTCGAAGTTGTTGAGGGACCATACACTGGAAAAAATGGCACCTTAGCAAGTTAAAATATGTTGAATATAGTCTAAATGATCTAGCATTCCCAATTATAAAATTACAAGACACCAAATCTGTGATTATTAAACCTAACCTAGACTGGAACCAACTTATTGCAAGGTGCAATAATTGTCAAGTTAAATTATCTGTCCATGCAGCAAGATAATTTCACTATTATTAAGTGATTTTCTCCTCAAATTAAGTTTTCAGTTTTTTGCAGTATACTGGTGGGCTACTGGAACTAGATACACCTGGTTGCTACTATAACAGCAAGCCCAAGGAAGCTACTCTCACAGCTATAACTTGAAAAACTACAACCCCAGATTGGGAACACTTCGTCATCTGGAAATCAGATGAGTAAATGTCAGACAGAAACACCCACTGAATTGGCACCTGCCAAAGTTCCTTCAGAGTAGATCTTCACAGATGTTAACAGTCCATTATGTCCACCAACACCATCACTATATCTGATGAGTTGAAATAATATCTGAATATTCAAACCACTGGTTTCATCACAGTTCTGATCATGGATATTGATATGCATCACATTTATACTGGAATGCTTCATCAAGATGGTCAAGACAACATACAACAATACCAACCATCAGATACCCAGCTGGAGTAGTGAACTGGCCACAGCTCTGATCATGGCAGCATAAGAACAGGCCCTAAGCACCAAATCTGTAGAGGCAGGGGTCTACCACAGTAGACTGGACCCAAGGTTCAGGCTGTGCAAAGATGCCCTTGAGACTGTGCAGCACATACTATCTGGGTGCAAGATGCAAGCTGTGACAACATACACTGAAATACATAACCAAGTGGCAGGGATAGTGTACAGAAATATCTGTGCCAAGTATGGGGTAGAAGTACTGAAGTCCCGATATTATACACCATCGAAATTGAATTGAATTGAGAACAACAGAGCTAAGATCTTGTGGGTCTTCAATTTCCAGACAGTTAAGCAACTGCTGGCCAACCGACCAGATATAGTGGTGGTTGATAAGGAGCAGAAAACAGCAGTAGTGATAGATGTGGCAATCCCAGCTGACAATAACCTCATGAAGAAAGAGCATGAGAAGATTGAGAAATACCAAGGCCTGAAAGAACAACTGGAACTAAGGTGAAAGTTGAAGTCCAAAGTGCTCCCGGTAGTAATAGGAGCATTAGGGGCTGTGATTCCCAAACTTGGAGAATGGCTCCAATACATTCCAGGTACAACAACTGAGGTTTCTGTCTAGAAATGTCCAGTTCTCGGAACAGCTAAGATACTGCACAGAACCCTCAAACTACAGGCCTGGACCTGTATTCTACCCCCCAAGAAAGATGAGATAAGTGTACACACTTCAGGAAAAGAAAAATCTGTGTATACATTTTTTGTATACACACTTTTGTATACATTTTTTTTGGCTGACTATATATTATATATATATTATATTATATTACTATATATTATATCAGAGACAAAAAAGTTAAGCACATGGTATGGTGGATGGCATGGTGGAAATGAAATGAACCTGCAAAGGTCATGTGCCTGTATCGCAATGATCACAAACTGACAACAGAGTTGGCAGTATGGGCACTCTGCTAGTCCCATGTCAGTAGGGTGTGCACCCCCCACCCCCCACTTGCCTGGATAAATGCAGCGATATGGTGCGGAAGGAAGTATGACTATGAATCCTCTCCTGCTGCAAGTAAGCCCACAGGTGTTGTAACTGGCTCTAAAGATCCTGCAGATTGGCACAGGGTATGAGGTGATGTCAGAGCTGATCCCACAAATGTTTGACTGGGGAAACATTGGGGGACCTGGCTGGCCACGGGAGGACCTCAACATGACACAGGTAATCCATAGACACACGTGCCGTGTGTGGATGGGCATTGTCTTGTTGAAAGACTGTACCAGGGTGCTGTTTCAGGAGGGGTAAGACATGCTAGTTGTCACTGACGTAGCACTGTGCCATCAGGGTCCCCTGAATCACTACCAGAGATGACCTGAAGTCATACCCTATGACTCCCCACACCATGATGCCAGGAGTAATACCGGTGTGTCTCTCCACAACATTGGCAGGATTGGTCCTCTCCCCTGAGCGCCACCATACACGCACACGCCGGTCCTCTGTTGTAATGCAGAACCGAGATTCATCGTTGAACACGGTTCAACACCACTCGTCATCAGTCCATGCCTCCCAGTTATGTCACCAGTCCAATACCTGTGTTCGGATGACAGACGCAAATGTCGTGGTTCTGTAATGCTTGACACACGCAATATGACGATCCTCCCTTGGTGTGGTCTGTCTTGGGCAATCAGAACCTTCACATGTGTGGGTGCCCTCACATGGCCATTGGTTTCAACATCAGGCCACTGTGTCAAATGTATACCCCATGTGCCCAGCAATTGCATGATCCGACCACCCGGCTTCATGCAAACCCACAATACAACCTCTATCAAGTGCTGGTAATGTTGTCTAATGTGTTTACGAGGCCTCCTTTGTGTCTGTTGACTAGATGAGCCAGCTCTTTGCAAATCGAATCATTTACATACCCATTGCGTTTGCACGTGGAACGAATTACATCCAAATTGGACCATTCCTTCTGTGTGCTCAACTTTTTTTCTCAGTGAGTGTGTAAATATATATAATAGCTATTGTGTGTATATGTAAATTCAAAGTTTGCATCTTTTTGCATCTTTTACACCTTTGCATACATTTTTAAAAAATAGACGCATATATTTTTTATAGGACTTACCCTTTATTTTTTAAACATACCTATTCCCTAATTCATATTGGCTCTCTCTAATTTCAAACAAATTATGGATACAGTTGGGAAGTAAATAAATTTGTACTTTGTCCATTATCTGTGCAATATTAAGATCAACTAGAGCATGTAATTTAATGGAGTGCATTGGTTGGTTAATAATAATCCTATTGATTTACAATTCTTTGAAAATTGGATTAGTGTTGGTTTTAAGTGCCTTTCCCCATACCTTGACACAGTAGATATGTATGAAACTATGAGAGAACAGTACAGTTTATATAGTGAAATCTGAAATAAGACATCTTTAGTTTTATATAATATTGCAATAGTTTTAGGCATTTTTTGTAACATTATTTTTGTGTAATTTCCAATAACCAGCCACTAGGGTGTGCAAGGTAGTGCGGCCTTGTCATGTAGTACTGGTCCCAAGCCTGGATATACTGGGAGGGTTCTGTCAGGAAGGCCATCCAACAGAAAACCTGTGCCAAATCGGACATGCGGACAATGGATGATCTGCTGTGGCGACCCCGAATGGTAGCAGCTGAAAGATGTGTGGTTTCCAAAATAATTCAAGATAAATTATAATCTATAAATTCATTTTCATGTAGTCTTTCTATTTCAGCATCATAATTTTAACTAGATTTTTTATTTGCCGATTTCCAAATGTTATAAACCTCGTTTAACTTAAATTCAATGATAAATTGTTAACGTGAAACCATTTCTTGGTGAAACTTTTTCATTGGTTTCATTTCTTGGTAAAACTTTTTCACTTTCCACTGTATTCAGAAGCTGTTCCAAGCTTTGACTGGAGCAATATATATTAGTGTAATTAGCAAATAAAACAAATTCTAACAATTTTGACACTTTACAAATATCAGTTACATACAATATAAATGTCTTAGGACCAATTGCTGAACCTTGTGGAATCCCACAAGTGACTTTCAACAAGCCAGATTTTATATTAAGTATATGTATACATTATATATCTTTATACAGTCCCCTCCAAAAGTATAGGAACAGTGACAAAATTTTCATGATTTTGCCTCTGTACACTACCACAGTGGATTTGAAAAGAAGCTATCAAGATGTGATTGAAGTGCTGATTTTCAGCATTACTTCAAGGGGTTTGACAAGAATATTGCATTATCTGTTTAGGAACTACAGCCATTGGTTAAGGTCCCTAAATTTTCACAGGCTTAAAAGTAACTGAACAAATTAACAATTATAATTATGAGCATCATTTTTAATACTTGGATGCAAATCAATAACTGCCTAAAGTCTGGACCCCATTAACATCACCAAATGCTGAGTTTCATCCCTTGAGATGCTTTGCCAGGCCTTTTTCTGCAGCCACCTTCAGTTGCTGCTTTTTTATGGGTCATTCTGCCTTCAGTTTTGTCTTTAGTAAGTGAAAAGCATGCTCAGTTGGGTTGATTTATTTGGCCATTTAACCCTCTGGAACCCAAGCATTGGTGTTATGGGTGCAAATTGTTTTTCGCCTTTTTAAACTGTTTTTAGGAAGAAAATAAAGTTTTTTTCATCTTTTGGTTTTAGGAGGATTTTGTGAGAACTTTGCAAAATTGCAATAGTGGGTCATCATGTTTGCAAGTATCACCACTTTAATATGAACAAAGTACATAAATTATAAGTACTTATGATTCAATAATATCAAAATATGTGTCTTAAAAATGAACTTTATTATCCTGAACGAGTTGATACTGCACAAGAAAAAACAATTGAATTCCAGACGATAAAAAGTATTAGGAAAATTGTTTTTTTTCCAGTCTGTTCCGATCTCATGTACGGAACCGGACTTGGACCGAACCGGAACGGAACTCTTCATAACTGGACATCGCCCAAGTTAACAAGGTCCACATCAGTTGTTGAGGAACCAAGACATACTGATGACTAGACACCAAAACACAGCTGGACTAGGTCAGAAAAATTGCAACTGATGGAATGCTACTATAACAGCAAGCTTTTTTTTTCAAGGAAAAAGCTTATATGCACTGAATGTGGGAACTATAGATGACCAGTAGACCAACATCCACTCTCACAGTTAGAGCTTGAAAGACTACAACCCCAGATTTGGAACACTGCAGGCGTTGGAAATGATGATCAGCCTGTGTCACAGGTGAGTACACCACATGACAGTCCCCCACCAGTCATGACAGAAGCATCCACTAAGCTGAAGATCAGGATTGATGCCCAATTGCATGTAGTTAACCCTCAGGTACAAATCCCTTGGCTAACTGCCAAGGTTCTTTCAGAGGAGATTCTTGCAGACGTTAACAGTGTGCTGCTGAATATATCCACCAACACCATCACTGAAACCAATGAGCTCATATATGCTGTATGCCACTGTAATCCTGGAGATGCTTGGTTACAAAATCAAGACCAAGAGTGTAGAGTGCCCACAATGGAGAAGAAGGTTGGAAGCCAAGATCAGGGAAGCCGGTTGTGGAAGACAACATTGGAAGCCAATTCCAAGGCTATCGCAGAAGTCACCATAAAGTGTGGTATATACAAAGTGATGCCCTGTCCCCACTGCTGTTATGCATAGGCCTGAACACCCTCAGCCACATCATCACAAAAACTGCAAGATGCAGGCTGGGACAGCATATACTGAAAGGGATAACCAAGTGGTGGGGATAGTGTACAGAAACATCTGCACCAAGTACGGGCTAGAAGTCCCGATGGGAGACACCACCGAAAGTGGTAGAGAACAACAGAGTTAAGATCCTATGGGACTTCAAGTTCCAGACAGATAAGCAACTGCTGGCTAACCAACCAGACATAGTGGTGGTTGATAAGGAGCAGAAAACAGCAGTAGGGATAGATTTGGAAATCCCAGCTGACAGTAACATCAGGAAGAAGGAGCATGAGAAAATCGAGAAGTACCAAGGCCTGAAGGAACAACTGGAACAGATGCGGAAGATGAAGTCCAATGTGATCTCGGTGGTAATAGGAGCATCAGGGGCTGTGACTCCCAAACTTGGAGAGTGACTTCAACAGATTCCAGGTACAACAACTGAGGTATCTGTCCAGAAATGTCCAGTTCTATAAACATCTAAGGTACTGCACAGAACCTTCAAACTCCCAGGCCTCTGGTAGAGGACTCAAGGTTATGAAAGATTTGTTCAGACACACACACACACACACACACACACACACACACACACACACACACACACAGCCACTTCCAAAGTAGGGGCGAGGAGGATATATATATACATCTGTACTGTGACATGCAGTTTTGTAGCATTTTACTGAATCTGACCAGAAAGTATAACTCTACAGATATCAGAATTCATCCTTCTACTTCCATCACCAATAATATCGTCAATTCAATTTAATTTTATTTGTATGGCGCTTTTAACAATGAACATTGAACAAAGCAACTTCAGAGAAATATATAAATTCTGGTTATATACTTATGAATCTATGAATTTTCCATATATATGTTTTCTTATATATAAATATGAATATATATATATAAATATATATGAATTTCCTTATATATAAATATCCTTATATATCCTTAATGAGCAAGCCTGTTGCAACAATGGCAAGGAAAAACTCCCTGAGACAACAAGAGGAAGAAATTCAAAAGGGAACCCATCCTCATTTGGGTGAGACTGGATAGTGCAATTACAGCTAACTCACTATAATTGTATTATGTGGTCAGAAATGTATTGTAGTGTGTCACATAATTCAATATAATTTTAACATAAAGTCAGTTCTGTTTCAACTAATTCACTGATGCAGATTTGAGGGCAAGACTGTTCATGGGAATTTAAGTCCTATGCCATTGTAGCAGAACCGCTTATGTCAACAGCAGTCCAACACCACTTTCACAGTTCTATGTTTATGGTAAGGCAGTTCATATGGGGCCATCCTCAACAGGAGCAAGTAGTTTCGAGTGATGATAACTCCAACCAGAAGTAGGACATCAGGAAGGATCAGGCAGGTCCGGAAACAGAGGGGGTCAGGATCATGGGTATCTCAGAAGTAACATGTGTAACTTAACAGACAGAGAGAGAAAGAGAGAGGGAACAGAGAAAACCAGAATGTTAGGCATGCTCTTTGTCTCATAATTGTTAACAGTGTGTATCATGTTATGAGTGTAAGCAGGAAGTCTGGCAAGGCTAGCTATGACAGCATAACTAAAAGGGGGAGCCAGAAGGTAACACAGGCATGAGGGCACCCTGGGACATAAAGCAGCCAGCCACTCCACTGTCAACAATTGAATGTGTGTGTGTGTGTCTGTGTGTCTGTGTGTGTCTGTGTGAGTGTGTGTGTGAGAGAGAGTGGGGGTTGATAGCATCCAAACATCTAAGTTTACCAAAACAGTCTATGCCCGAGAACCCTCCAGATCTGCTCCTATTAACAAAAGTCTTGACTAAACAAATATGTTTTCAGCCTAGACTTAAACACTGTGACTGTGTCTGATACCCAAACACTAACTTGGAAGACTGTTCCATAGCTGAGGGGCTTTATAAGAAAAAGATCTTCCCCCTGTAGTAGCCTTCACTATTTGAGGTACCAACAAATAGTCTGCACGTTTTGATCCAAGTATGAATGGGGGATCCTAAAAGACCAGAAGTATTCTCAGGTACTGTGGCATGGGACCATTCAGTGCTTAATAGGTCAATAGTAGTATTTTATAATCAATGTGACATTTGATTTATATTTTATATATTTTATATTTTCATATTTTTTATATATTTTATATCTTTTATGTCTAATATACTTTCATATCTACATTTCTCTTATTATATTTTTACTTATTCTCTATTTTTATTTGGGTTGGGGACTGCAAATACATTTCACTGCATGTCGTACCATGTATGATTGTGTATGTGAAATAAAATTTGAATTTGAAATTTGAATTTGATTGGGAGCCATTGCAGTGTGGTTAAGATTTTGGTAATGTGCTTATATGTTCTTGTTCTTCTAAGGACTCTCACTGCTGTATTCTGGTCTAAACGGATCTTGTTTAAGCACCTTCTGGAACATCCAGGCAGCAAGGCATTATAATATAATATAATATACTATACTATACTATACTATAATATAATATAATATAATATAATACAATATAATTTATTTAATACATTATTTCTAATGTAGAAGTAACAAAAGCATGAACTAGTTTATCTGCATCATGCAGTGACATCATATTTCTTATCTTAGCAGTATTTCTGAGATGAAAGAAGGCTGTCCTAGTGATATCTACATGAGCTTCAGATGACAGATTGGAGTTAATAATTACCGTTGTCTTTTACTTTGGCACATTGTGAAACAGAAAGGCCATCCAGAGTTACTATGTAGTTGGAAAACTTACTTCTAGCTACATGTGGTCCTAGTACTAGT
>JAQMYM010004350.1:0-14022 GCA_030014255.1 Parauchenoglanis ngamensis | reverse complement strand
ATATATAGGGTATTAGCATTGTTTCATTGTCTTAATTGTCTTAATAGTATGACCTTTATCTAGAGAAAAGCAATTGTTATTAATAGGCATCATTAGAAGCTTATTTATTGTGTGATACTCTTATCAGCACATGATCCCAGCAATGCCTTGAACATCTGGTAACTGAATCACTCAGTGGGTATGAGTAGTAGCCCAGGGATTAAGGTTCTAAGATATCGTAAGGTTACAAGTTCAAATCTTAAGCCTGACTGAACCCTCATCTGAACTTAAATAATTTAAGTTAAGATAAATAATAATAATAATAATAACAATGACAATAACAACAACAACAACAACAATAATAATAACAACAATAATAATAATAACAATAATATTAAGTACATAAGATAAATAAGGAAATAATTTATCTCATGTAGAGCTAGCTAATTATCAATTAATTCCTTAACTAATAATCAGTTCCTCAACTGCTGCTTTAATTACCTATCGAAGAACTACAAGTTGATGCAAAATAGCCAACTTCAACAATTAACTATCTGTAATATAATTTATTTTTATCCTTTATAATTAGAAAGAGAAAAGGCTTGCTCAGATGAGGCATACCTTGTATTCACCACTGCCCCTTCTGAGCTCTCTTTGAATTTTATACTGTATGTGAGCAAATTTGCACTTTGTAATACAAATGAGTATTGATAGTCTTGAGATATCTTTGATGAGTAAGTCATATTTATATGTTAGATAATGACTGAAGAGTTACTGCATCCTTCCTTAAGAGTTTATATGATCTGGAACACTACTGTAATGTGAAACACATAACTCCTAATGAATAGTTAGCTAGTATTTCTTCAGGAGATATACAGTAGATATTAAAATGTCTACACAACTCTTGTTAAAATTGAAGGCTTTTCTGATGTAAAAAGTGAAGTCCCATACATGCTTTGTATGCGTGTTGTGGCTCGTGGCTTCAGTAGTTGGATGAGAACAGGAAAACATCAAGACAATCCTGCAGCAACAGCTGATGTATATGTGTGGTTAATCAGAAATCACCTCACTGATGACAAGTATATTATAATTATCTTTGGACATGATTGGTTAATTTTAAGCACAATCACATGCCCCCTTATAAAAGATGCACAAACTTTTTCAACCATGCTATTGTAAAAACAAGTTTTTATCTTTTTGCTAAATTTAGCTAATTCTTTCTCTTGTTTTTCACATTAAAAGTGGAAAAAGATCTGACAATTTATCTTGGAAAAACTCACAATTTATACATGGGTATGTAATTTTTATATATTTATTGTATAACTAAATATCGCTTACATCATAATGAAGAAACCAACCATTATTTTATTGCTTACAGTAATAAGCAAATACTCAGTAGTCATTCATTGTTAAGAGTACTGAATTAGTTTTTAATATATAGTACCAGTCAAAGGTTTGAGCACTCCTACTCGTTCATAGTTTTTTGTTTTTTTCTTTGTATGTTTGTATGATTAATGACATACAAGTAGCTAAGATTTCCAGTTTTATTAGCAGATCGATTTGTTCTTTTGGTGAAATCTTAACTTGTTAACAGATCAATGCTTTTTGAAGTTTTCAACAGTGCAGATTAGTATGGTGACCTTTCAATACAGTCAAACTATCCACAAATGCAAACTGTTAACTGTATGACTCCAGTTACTGTGGGGAAATCACACATTATGGATTCATCAAAGGGAGGCACAACAAATCCATGGTCAAGATCACAAACAGAAATAATACAAGAGCCAGGTAAAAATTTAGAAAATCAGTTGTTCGTGTTCTCACTCATGCTTTAGATCACTATAATTTCCAAAAGACCTGTGTATAGAAATGTGATTAAATGAATCCTTCCTTTCCATTACCACCAGTCATTTTTGTTTCATAATATTTCACACAGTCTGTTAGCAAAATTAGCATAACATATATCTGGCTGCCTCCAAGCTGTTATGATTTACGTACAATTTTGTAATTTCTTCTCGCCATGACAAATGTGTTTTTGTTTACAAGCATGATAATTATAATTATGGAAGCATGTGATTTAACTTCATGTGTCGGTAGCCAAGTATTGAAAATGCTAGGGTAGCACACCAACCATAAAAACACTAAAATCAGGACATATTACAATTAGGCTAATGCAAAAATTACAACATACATACATCTTCTTGTTGCCTAAGTCACAGACTTGCTTACTAATCCAGAAAATATGGTAATAACAGATCAGCTGCATAGATTAAATGAGAGTTTCTCATTTCAACAACAAACTGATTTGCTTTTTGGTGAAATAAATGTTCTTTTTTTTTTAAATAGATTTTGCACAGAATGGAGACATTTAAAAAAAGATTGTGCTACCAAGGACTACAATATTTACCTCCAAATGATTAGCTTGCATGGTATAGAAGCTCAGAAATTGAGGAGAACAGCAATTTTAGGAAACCAGATTTATTTGTTAAAGAGCAGTGAGAGTATTGATTTTAATATTCATTTTGTATGCCCAATATGTGTGATATCAAAACAAAATTGACTTTTTGTGAATTGAATGGTAATGCTTCATGTCCTACTGTATTTGTGTATACATTTGACATGACCCAGTATGAAAGTTGATGAGCCATTTACCAGAAGTGTGCATGTATGCCTGTGCATATTTTTTTTTCCAAGCTTGCAAATCAAATGTAATCATTGTAAATCATTTGTACATTTTGCAGCTTTTAGAGTCAATATTGTTTGTCTTATATCAGAAAACAATATGCTGCTATATGATTCAACACATTGCCTCCTTGTCATATCACACTGCATATTTGCAAGATTTATTTTATTCAATTATATTTATATAAATATTTTAACACTGGACATTGTCACAAAGTAGCTTTACGGAAATCTGAATGTAAAATTTAGATTAAAACTTAAAATGTATTTACCACTAATGAGCAAGCCAGAGGCAATGGTGGGAAGGAAAAACTCCCTGAGATGACAAGCAGAAGAAACCTTGAGAGGAACCAGAGTCCAAAGGGAACTCACTCTCATCTGGGTAGCAACACAAGCAAGGAGACACAAGCCTGATCTGCAGCTAGTAGTAGGTCATGTACCACTTTAACCAGCACTGTTTCAGTGTTGCTATGAGGCCTAAATCCTGAATGATAAATATCATGAATGCTATTCCAATGTAGGTATGAGCATAAATGCTGTGCTTTTGTAAGATATCATAACTTTTGTAAGCAGTAAACATTTTGTAAGATATTGGAGATAAAGGGGGTGGTTTAATATTGGTCTGCAGTTGAAAAGGTGACAGGGGTTGAGGTCAGGTTTTCTAATTTGGGATTTGATAACTGCTAGTTTTAAGGATTTAGGTACATAGCCAGTGCTCAGGGAATGATGATTTGTAACAGAGGTTAAATTGCTTCCTCTAGTATCTGGTTGAACAAAAGTGAAGGTAGTAAATCTAGTACACTATTAGATGAAATTACATATTGCAGAAATTAGTTAAAGCACTAGTTTAGTCTCTTGAAGGGAGTAAAGCTTTCTAAGCAAATATAATATTGTCATTTACATGATTAAGGACTTTTCACACTGGATACAACACGAAATTGTGACGCAAAAATGTGAATGCACAGAGCCAAATGAGAAATTATTAATATTTCAAGGTCTATTTCATGCTTGTTTCACATTGGTTCTCACCACGACTAACAGTCGTGTCCTGAGTGAATGACAGAGTTGTCTAATAGTGATGAAGACATAATTAATGACATGCTCTCAAGAAAGAGAGAGTTTTGTGCACACCTGTTCAACCTTCAAGAGTTGAAGCTGGGAAAGGGATGTGGAAGTGGGCGCATGGTCGAGTGCCGGTTTGTGAATGGACAGCAAAGAGCGGCGCAGACAAGCAGAGAGAGCTGAGAGACACAGAACTATGTATGTGTTTTGTAAAGGATAAATAAAAATGTTGAAAGTGAAGTGAGAGAATAAACATACTAGGAGTTTCGCTTGCCTGCCTCCCACCTTTACATTCCCCCATAAAACCATAACTTTCACAATAGGATGCTGGGCAAAAGGATTAACGAACTGCTCATCCATTTTGCTGGCATTTTTTTCTCCTCATCATTATTGTGACATCAATGGAACCCAGTGGTTACCTCATTTGATTGGTCCGGTAATAATTTTTGTGGCGGTCATTTAAGTGGTTATTTATTCAATTTTGCAATAAACAAGATAGAACTGGATTTTTTTTACATCGTACCAAATTTCATTCCTGTGCGTAAAGACTAATAAGAACACATGCATTTAATGACCTGCATGATTTCATGCAAATATTTCATCTGAAAATTTGGATTGCTGTGTAAAGGCTTTTAGTTAGGAAATTGTCTGTCTTTAAAATAATAGTCTGTTTTTTTTGCCTAATATTTTTAATTTTGTCATTGGACAAAAAAATCATGAAGTCATTGCTACTAAATACTAATGGTATATATGCTTCTGTGGTGGTCTTAGTTTTAGTTAACTTTGCTACGGTTTTAAATAAGAATCAATAACTCTATATTCTATTAGGGTGGAGAGGTTTGCTGATCTAGCAACAATAGGTGCCATTCTAAAGCTAAGAAGACTCTCCTTCTATGCTGTTTGGAGTACTCCCAATTTAGTTTGACACCATTTATTTTCCTATTTTCATGTTGTGTGTCTTAAGGTGCATGTGTGATCATTGTAGCAGGGTGCTAGTTTTTTCTCTCTGATTATTTATCTTTAAGTGGAGCTACATTACCTAGAGTGTAGCAGAATGTTAACTCTAAGCATTCATTTGTCTAATTAAATTCTGTGGGATCAGATGGTAATCCCTTCAAGATTGAAACATATAAGAGATTATTGTTAAAACTATGTATAGTAGCTCACGTGAATGTATGTTTAACACAGTGAAGTGGATATTATAATGAATAAGACATTTTAAGTGAGATGAGGGAATGATCGGAGATAGCTTCATAGCTCATTCTAATCTCTTCACATAAAAGGAAAAGTTGGAGATGAATTTATGATAACTATATGTATTAGAATTACTATGAAAATGTGTGTAATGGCGAAGTTAAGATTTTTCATGACAGTAATCCTCTGTATCTTTGCAATATGTTAGGCTATTGTTATATACACATAACTGGCTACTATTACACACACTTTAGAGTGTAAAATTATATGCATTTGTGTGTTATTCAATTAGCTCTACTGTATTATACCATTTTTTTATCCTCCAATTATTTGGACTAAAAGGTAAGTGCTTGTATTCAAGACAAAATTAAAAATGCTCTGAGACTACAACACGAGAAATATTTGCTGACTTGGGAGGTGTGACCTGCATGCATGTAATTAGCTGAATTAATAATCAATATATCATGCCCAGTTTTCTTAAAACGGGATCCAATTTACATTTATAAATGAAAAAAATATATATATACAGTATATATGCAATTTCTTCTTTTCGTTTACAAGGGGGCACTAGGGATTTGAAACATGATGGAATTGTATTCCTCTCACACACACTCATCAATATTTTCTTATAAAAGGGGTCAGCGGGTGAAGAACGCTGAATTTCTGTAATCACTTCTTCACTTTTCTCATTTTTCCAACAAACTTGCTGTCCCACGCTCTCCATCTAAACACTTTGCCCTCATTCTGGATGTAAATCTCTCTTAGAGATTATTGAGTTTGGAGAAAACAGACTTGGAATATAAACAGTACACACACCGGAGCTTAGCACCCAGTACCGACTCACAGTAATCCACTTTGAGTGAGAGTTTGCTGCTGCTTTCTGACAGGCTTAAGTCACCTTCGGTATAGTAATGACTGTGAATTATTTATTTTACAGCACCTTGGAATGTGTGGGAAGAGTTGTGCTGATGTCTGTATAGAAAGAAAGCAAGTCATGGTTCATTTTACTGCAAACTGAACAAACATCAAAAAGTACACATAGGCTATGCTGAGTTTATTAGGCACATTTTTGTTGTAGCTGTATTTACTGGCCATGTTATGAGGTTCATCTACCATTTATAGATCACTTTATAGATAAACCAACTGTAAACTGACAGTGGCCCATTTTTGCCTATGCGCAATTTGTCATTCTTCCTTGTGTATCAATGGAAAAAGACCACTACAGGACAACTGCTGACCAGGGGTCTCATTTATCAAAGTTCTAAATCTGTGAACCACAACAACTACATTTACACAGTAGAAAATTGCTTATAGACTACAAACACTAGAGCATAGGACTTGAGTATGCATGCAGATGGTATTACTGCTATGTTGACCTCTGCAAAAGTGGGGCAAAGATCAACTGATGATCCATTCATAACTCTCAGCAAAGAGATTGCTGTGGTCATATAAAACATATTCCCTGTTCAATACTGCCAAATCTTCAAGTAAGGCATCATCCCAATTTATATTTTTAGATGTGCATTTTATAACAGTTTAATTTAAATATAATGTTACTTCTCAATCACACCTTAAAGCATTATGAGAGGTCTTTGGAAGGAAAGAAGGCAACGATGGGATATGCATAATGTAACAAAGACAGATGGGCTGCTCTGCATCCTGCAAGAGACGCAGCTCATCATCTCTGCGAAAAACCTGGAAACACAGGCTCTTCAGTAGGCTTGTATGATATCATGATTGAAGGGGCCCTACTCGATTCTGCACTGCCAAAATTTCCATTGACATTTGCCCAATAACGTTATCACTAAACCTGCCAACCTTTATGTTTTGAGTAGGAGCTTCTCAATTTAACATGGCTTATGGTAGTATCATACAAATATGGCTGCCAAGGACTACAACACCCAACTGTCTCAATCAATGTCACATTCAGTCACCAAATTTCTGATCACTCACACCTGGACTCAATTACAGTCACCTATATAAGCACACTCCATCTGCTCTGTCTTTGTGAAATATCCTTTAAGTAGTGTGTTTTTACATCTGATATGGCTTTGTATCAGTATTCTTGTTCATTGTTTTTGATCTGGTCTTTTTCCTGGTTTTTGTGATTTTTGCCGTTGCCTCTTATTTCCTGTTTGTGAATCTTCTGACCTACTTGCTTGTCCAAGTATAAGCCAAGAGTTTCTTGGATTTGATTGTTGTTTGCCTACTTTAATAAAAACTTTACTCACAACTGCAGCCATCTTTGCCGTTTGAGATCTAACACAAGTTATCACTAAAAAATACAGAGCAGTCTTTTTTCACGTCAGTAAAAATAGCTGAACAATTGGTGTTTTACCTGTTTTACAACATTACCTGATACCACCTGGAAGCTCCACGCCTTTCCACAATGTTGTGCTCTTTCCTGGATTCGTGGGGAACTGCTTTCTGGGTATTTCTCAATGTCAAGAAAGGATCCATAACAACTGCATTTCAAGGATGGCTTGTTATCGAATCCCACCAAAGGACTGTTCCTATGTCAAGTATACTTTGAAGTCTACCAAGGAATGAGTCCTTCATTCAGAGAATTTTCAACAATGCTTGTGTGTACCTTTGGTGTTCTTAAAGCACCCACAAAGCTATACACCCAACTTGGGTTATTTTTAATGATGTACACCTGCACACTCACTAGACTGTTCCATTATATGTTCTCCAAATGCTAGGAAGGAGTCTTGTCTAGCCTCCGAATGCCCCAACTTGGACGGCCTCGTCCTAGCAAGGATGCATCCATGACCTCGAGAAATACCGTCTTTCAAGGTAAATGGAGAATGTTTTAAGCTCAGTGAACGATCATCTATTAATATGTTAACAGCTTAACAAACATTATACAAGTACATATTTAACATCAATTAATTGTATTTATTAGTGATGCCACTGAAAATTTTCAGCTGAAAACGAAAAAGGAAATAGGCAGAAAATTTTCTTCTTAAAAGATTAAATAATATAACAATGAAGTGTCAAATCTTACACTTTACAAATAATGTTAATAGTACAGATTCTCTAATTAGAAAGTGAATAAATTCACTGCTTGGATAATAAATCACTAATCACAATGATAAATCAAGGGCAAATGGTAACTCATGGGCAGAGAAAATGTATATCACATGGGTCTGCACTTCAGTGTGGGCAGCAGTTACAGCAGCTAAGGGAAGTTTATAAACATATTTATCATATTTCAGTTTATTTTTTACTCTATTACCCTAAATATTTCAATGTATGATATTGTTTTCTTTTCAATAAATCTGCAAAGACCTTTTTGGGCCTTTCAGTGCTACAGTAATAGCATTCCAATTCTGATGATAACATCAAGCATGTTTACTTCTCAGATTCATCACCATCTCCACTAATAAGAAATAACACATTTTAAACACTCCTATATGCAAAAATAGGAGATATTAACACACAAAACATAAAGGACAACAAGAGAACAACAATGCTGAGTGTTTATGCAAATGAGTAACTATGGCATCAGTAAATTCCTATCAGACATTCTTTCCTGATCAGTTAAGCAGGGGAATTCTGCCATTTCTAGCTACATAACAGTCTGTGCATTGTTGCTGAGCCTATTTTTACCTGCAGTACAATTTTACATTGTTTGTGAATTTTAGCTGTTTCAATTGGATGGGGTTAAAACTGGTTCATGGAATACTGGTAAATGAACTCATGTCCCATCAATCTGCACAAAGACAGATCATGCATGTAATGATGGCAATTGCACAAACTAGACCATGGCAACCAGCAGTAAATTCAGGAGAGTGACAAACGTATAGTGATTTGGGTGTCGTGAGGTGAAAAATTTGCTGGTGTGTGAATGCAGGGTCAAATTACACACCTTAAACTTGAACATATTTCCTTGAATATTTTGGCACATCACTGAAGTGAGTTTACACTTCAGTCAATCTTAACTTTTTTCTGACTCATCATAAATTCACTGTTTTTTTTAACCTTTCAATAGGCTCTTTAAGCTGCAAAACGTCTTTGCATTTCAAAGTGTTTCATGTCCATGGGTTTGACTGATCTCACTTTGTAATGAAACAACTTCAATGTCATGAGCACGACTCATGAGGCTGTGCTAAATACTTTTATTTAGCACAGTCTCATGAGTCGTGCTCATTACAAAGTTTACTTGGAGCAAGGCACATGCTGAGTCATGCACATGAGTGCATCGCTCTCTCTCTCTCTTTCTCTCTCTACTGCTGAATAGTGAAGCCTCAGTGTGGAATGAATGCTAGATAAAGAGGCTAAATTTATTTTCCAGTTCAACTTTCAGCTTTCTATCTTCATCAGAAAGATGAAGAAATATTTAAAACACTCCAATTGAAATATTTATGCTTGGCTACCCAGGAGCGAAGCCAGACTTAAAAAAAAAAAGTTTTATATTTTTATATATATATATATATGCCGTGCGGAGGGCGACCAGCTCCTGGGCTATCGTGCTAATGCCCCGTGCAAGCTGTTGGTTCACCTGGCCCTGCTCCAGGTTGGCCTCCAATAGCCGCTGGATCAGCAGGCCGATCGCCACCTCCGTCGGCTGGGGTTGTTCGTCGCTTGCTCGCATTCTCCACCAGTGTGAGCGGAATACTGTTGCGACAGAACAAAAGGCACTGAAGGCAGTGATTAAGGTGAGTAACAGGGAGTTTATTTGTGAGGAATGAGTGTGAAAAAAGTCTGTGTGGTGAAACAATACTGTCGCTCAGCGGGGTTCAGCTTCCGGCTGATGTACAATACCGGGGATGCTCTTCCCCGTCAAAGTCCTGTGCTGAGACGGCTCCCAGTCCTGTCTCGGAGGCATCCATCTTGACCAGGAAAGGGCGTTTGAAATCCAGATTCCAGAGAATGGGAGAGCTGGTGAGTTTTAGGTCCTCGAAAGCCCACTCGGATGCTGGGGTTCATCTCACATTCTCCGGCTCACCCTTCCTGGTCAGATCCGACAGGGGGGCAGCTATAGAGGAGAAGGTCGGAACAAACCACCGGTAGTACCCGGCCAGCCCAAGGAAGGCACGTACCTGTTTCTTTGTGGTGGGTCTGGGAAACCGGTGAACTGCCTCCACTTTGTTTTCCTGGGGTTTCAGCAGACCCCTTCAGATGCTGTAACCCAGGTACTGCGCTTCCGTTAATCCCAGGTGGCACTTTTTGGGGGTCGCCGTGAGCACAGCCCGCTGCAGCTCCTCGAAGACTCTGCGCAGATGGTGAAGGTGGTCGTCCCAGGTACAAGAGTGGATTACGACGTCATCGAGGTATGCTGCAGCAAAGTCCCGGTGCTGGTGGACCAGAATATCCATAAGGCATTGGAAAGTCGCCGCGGCTCCGGGAAGCCTGAAGGGAAGAACCGGGTACTGCCAGTGGCCAGACGGGGTGCTGAATGCTGTTTTTGGCCTGGGGGTGAGGGGCACCTGCCAGTACCCATTTGTCAAGTAGACTCTGGATATGAACTGGGCCTTCCCAAGATGTTGCACGAGTTCATCCACTCTCAGCATCGGATACACGTCGAATTCAGAGACCTCGTTGAGTCTGCAGAAGTCATTGCAGAGGCAGAGGCTCTCAATGGGCTTAAGCACAACAACGATTGGGCTGGACCAGGGGCTGGTGGACTCCTCAATGACGCCATCCCGAAGCATGGTGGCGACTTCAAGCTTCTATAGCCTGATGCAGGGATTCCGGCACACGGTCTGGCCACTGCCTAATGATGACTCCAGGTGACGTCTTAATGTGATGATGGGCCACGTGGATCCGCCTGGGCTCTGCAAAGAAGATGTCTCGATGTTGGGCCTCCATCTCTTCCAGATCCTGGTGCTGGGACGGGGAAAGGTCTGCTCCCTTGTGGACGGCTTTGGCAGGACCTGGAAGGGGAGAGAGAGATGACAGGAGCACAGGAAAAGGATCTATCCAACATTTCAGCAGATTGATGTGGTATACCTGTGTCTCAGCTCTTTTACCTGGCTGCTGGAAGCGGTAGTTCACTGGGCCCGATCGCTCAACCACCATGTAAGGGCCCTGCCAGCATGTTGGGAATTTGCACGTGGCGCTGGGGACTAGGGGACTACCTTATCCCCCACCTGGAACTCATGGGTTTGGATTCGGATGTTATAAACCCGTTGCTGCTCCTGCTGGGCCGCTGTCAGGTGTTCCCGGACAATGGGGCCAAGCTTCACGATCCGCTCCTGCATCTCACCAACATGCTCGATCACAGAGCAGAACGGAGAGGACTGGGCTTCCCACGGCCCTTTAGCAACGTCCAGCAGTCCCCGGGGCCGCCATCCGAACAGGAGCTCAAACGGGGTGAACCCCGTAGAGGCCTGAGGTGTTTCCCGGAAGGCAAATAGCATGTATGGGAGAAGCGGGTCCCAGTTCCGGCCCTCGCCTTCAATGACTCGGCATGTGCTTCAGGGTCTTGTTGAATCGCTCCACCAGGCTGTCGGTCTGCGGGTGGTAAACAGACTTGCAGAGATGGTTTACTTTCAGCAGCTGGCACAGGTCCCGCATGAGACGGGAGATGAATGGAGTACCCTGGTCTGTGAGTATATCCTTCGGGATTCCCACCCGGCTGAACAGCAGGACCAGCTCTTGGGTGATGTTCGGGGACGTCGCTTTTCTGAGGGGGCGGCCTCCGGGTACCTGGTGGCGTAATCCACTAGAACCAGGATATACTCGTGGTCTCGGCGGACTTAGGCAGCGGCCCTACGAGGTCCATCCCCACCCGCTCGAAGGGGACGCCGATGATTGGGAGGAGGATGAGTGGCGCTGGGGCTGGTTTATGGGGGGATTTCTTCTGGCAGGTGGAACAGGCTTGACCGAAGCGCTCGGCCTCCACCACCATCCCCGGCCAATGGAACCGCTCTCGGATGTTCTCCAGTGTATTCCTCGGTCCCAAATGGCCTCCCAGCGGGTGGGCGTGGGCCAGGTGCATGATCGTCCCTGTTTTTGTCTTGGGGATGACAAAGAGGTCACACGTCAGGAGAAGAAATAAGTAGCGGGCAGGAACCGGTCGGGAACATCCTCCCCCTCGTCGATCCGCAGCACCTGGCCGCAGCAGTGCTTTAACCTCTCGTCCTCTTTCTGTTCCCGGAGGAAGTCCCCCTCACGGCTGATCTGCTGACCGACACGCAGAAAAGGGTTAGTGTCCAAGGGGAACTCACCTTCTGGGTCAGCCTCTACCGCACAGTCCTCCTCCTCGACAGCTAGGATGGCTCGCGGCACTGCTGTGGACCTCCGGTGGAAGGGACGACGTCTCCACCGGCGTGTAGGCGGCTCCTTCTCTTCTTCTGCCTCTCGCAGCACCTCCAAGAGGCCTGGTCAGTCCCTTCCTATGAGGAGGGGGACAGAGAGAGATGGCATTAGCCCAACGGTCACCGTCCACTCGCCTCCTAGGCGAACCTCGGTGGCCGGCACCTCCCGAACGTCTCCATGTATACATGTAACGGTGACCCGGCCATCCAGTTTGAGGGTGCTCGGCAACGCCGACGGCTGCACTAGGGTGATGCTCCTTCCAGGGTCGAGCAGGGCGGTGACAGGCTGTCCCTCCAACCGTAACATGGTGGTTGACGCCCCTGTTGCAGTGCCCCGTGCACAATGCCATCCACGGTTAGTGAGCTGGGGCCCGGCCTGACTCCATATTCATGGTGATGTCATGCACAGAGAGAGGTGAGCTCATAGCAACAGCGCAGAAGGGCTGACAATGTGCCGGAGGCGAATTCCGAAGGTCTGCCGGCTGAGCGTCAAAGCGAGGCGGCCTCGGCCACTCTCGCACCATGTCCTGGATGGAAACCGCTGCCTCCAACGCCCTGACCAGATTGTTAGGCGTGGTGGGTCGCGCCCAGCTGATGGTGCGCTGTTCTCCTCCAGGAAGGCCCCACACGAATCGGTCGATGGTAAGCCGATGGACAACTTCGCCGGCCGAGAGCACTTCCAATTGTAACCATCAACGTGAGATTTGCAGAAGTTCATCTACTAGTGCTCGCGGCTCGCTCTCCCGCCGATATGCCCAGCGGTGAAATGGGGCCATGGCCCGGCTCACCGAGAGCCTGCAGCGAGCTAGGATTTCCTCCTTAAGACTAGTATACTGCGCGGCTTCTTCCGCTTGAAGGGCGTGGTTTGCACGCTTCGCTTTGCCAGTGAGGAGTGGAGAGAGTGGCCTTTCCTCGCGGGACCATCCCTCCTGCTCCGCGGTCTTCTCGAACAGGGTTAAATACGCCTCCGTGTCATCGTCCGCGGCCATCTTGCCGAGCAGCCGGAATATATCCCGCGAAGGCGCTGGGGAGGGCAGCGGGGGCCGTGCGGAGGGCGGCCAGCTCTTGGGCTATGATACCCCATGCAAGCTCTCGGTTCACCTGGCCCTGCTCCAGGATGGCCTCCAATAGCCGCTGGATCAGCAGGCCGATCGCCACCTCCGTTGGCTGGGGTTGTTCGTCGCTTGCCTGCATTCTCCACTAGTGTGAGCGGAATACTGTTGCGTCAACAAAAGGCACTGAAGGCAGTGGTTAAGGTGAGTAACAGGGAGTTTATTTGTGAGTTCGTGAAGGAATGAGTGCGAAAAAAGTCTGTGCTTGTGTGGTGAAAATATGTGCGCTGGGGAAAGTTCGCTCGTGGGTGAGGCTGTGGTCATGCTTCCGGGTCCAGCTGGGGACGGTTCCACGTCCAGCTGTGGTCCTCTGTAACGGAGGCGGCGGGGAAAAGCGCAGTCCTCCGTGCTGCGGTGAGCTCCTCTTAGGGTGAGCCTGTGGGGAACATGTGGGAGAGGGAGAGAGAGAGTCATTACTGCTTGGTACAGTACTCACCGTTGAGCTATGCCGCCACCTCCGTTTTATCTGCTGCCGCCGCGGGCCGGGTATTGGTCGGGAATTGTCCTCCAGGCGTGCCAGATTACTCAGCCCCGCCTTGCTGGTAAACAGTGTCGGAGTGGCGCGGAACCTCCAGCTTCCCTCGGTGTACTCCGGCGGGTTGGCGCGCTTGCCAGCGCTCGACGACAGGGCTGTGTGGTCCCCGACATCACAATATATATACAGTGGGGCAAAAAAGTATTTAGTCAGCCACCAATTGTGCAAGTTCTCCCACTTAAAAAGATGAGAG
>JAQMYM010004349.1:0-14025 GCA_030014255.1 Parauchenoglanis ngamensis | reverse complement strand
AAGGCACCCTGGGTGACCCGGGGATCGAACCCAGGACCTTCTTGCTGTGAGGCGACAGTGCTAACCACTGCACCACAATAGCGCTATAACAACAGAAACTTATGACTCTATAAATTTATATCTATAATTTTATCTATATAAATTTATATCCCTAATGAGCAAGCCTGTGGCGACGGCGACGGTGGCAAGGAAAACCTTGAGAGGAACCAGACTCAAAAGGGAACCCATCGTCATTTGGGCCGCACTGCATAGTGCAATTACAACTAACATACTTTAATAATAGGGTCAAGTTAATGTGTGTGTGCCAGGATATGTGTAAGTTATATTAGAGTGTGTATGTTAGGATGTGTGTGTGTGTGTGTGTGTGTGGGTCTGTGTGTATGTTAATGTGCATATGTCAGAATGGGGATGTGTGTGAAGGTGTGAAAGTGAAGACAAAGAAGACAATGGGACAGACAAATGGTCTCCGAAAGCTGGTGGGGTGTTCTGGGTACGGGTCAACTGATATGCATGGGAAAACAAAATTAAAGTTAAAGGCTTAAAATTTAAATTAAAGGCTAGAAAAACACTGGTATAAAAATGTAGACTAAGAATTTTACCATTCACAGTTCGAGTATCTTTATTCGCAAGAAACTTGGTCATCAAAGCAGCCTCCTTTAGCAGATATAAGTAAGTTCATTCCATTCATTCCATTCATTCATTGTAATATTGTCCATACGCGTGATGAACTAGCTAGCTGTTTCGCTTTCACCTTTCTGGCAAGTGCATCCCAAACTAGTTGGTGGCCAGGCCATGAGTTTCATCTTGTCTTTATAAGTAGTTCTGACACAATCTGGAGATGTGTTTGGGGTTATTGTCCTGTCGCATGCACCTGAGGTTTATGAAGTAAATAGAAAAGTAGTACAAACCTTTGGTGCGCAAAAACATTTGACAGGTAGTGTGTATGTAAAATATAATATATGGGGGGGGAAAAAGAACCTGCCCAAATGTTTTCTCCACCCCTTCAGACTAGATATCACGTATCCACTAGACAGTTCAGCTAAATGGAGCGCCTCTTATGTAAGAGCAGTGAAATGAAAGCTGTGATGCGGCAATTTTGGGAAGGGTTGAAGTGCACAAGCGGTTAAGTGTGTGTAGTCCAAGCTGGGCTTTTACGCGGCTGTGATCAAGCTGGAAATGTGATGCAGTAATCCGAAAGTGTGCACGCTGCCTATGGACGCGGTGAGAAGGACGTGGGAGCGGTATGATCTGTCGCTCGGATCGGATCTCGGACTTTGACATGATGAGAAAATGTAACGCGATATTGCATGGCCCTGGTAGACATCGCGCCGATGAGCTTCGTCCTCATCCTCTTCCTCATTGTGGTCTCGGGATTTGGAAGTAAACCCAAAAAGCAAAAATCAAAGGTAGGGGCAAAGAAAGAAACACACACACACACACACAGCTTCAGTCTCCACAGCAGCTGGCAGGATCTCTCCAGTGTGCAAGTTTCAATACTGCAACTGAGACACATGTAATAGTTTAAGTAGCCTGAATACCTGGGTTATAAATAGAACTGTTCTAATGCCCTAGGAGAAAAATACAGGATAGGATACATGCTTCTGTCACAGTTGTAAGTGAATGTAGGCTACTGCACATTATGATCATTATTGTCAAGACATTATGGTTAACATTTTACAGCATGCAATAGAAATGACTTTTTATTCTACGACCAAAATCAGTCTCACCCCTTCACGCGATATCAGGAATATTTCTGAGCATTTAAAGTTTAAACTCTAGCCTAGGTTTTAATCGTTATCAGCAAGCGTCGTAAATGATCCTGGAGTGAAGGTGATATTTTTTTTTTCTTCTTCTTTTTTTTTTTAGTACCTGATAATGCAGTACAAAACAAAGTCCTGTGATTATAGCTTGAATATGATCGACAGCGCGCGCACTTTAGATAGACATGAGACCTAAATAAAGAATTCAGCAGCAAAAAGTGAAAAAAAAGTGACGCATGTTTTTAATCGAAGATACTTTCACTTTCAATACTCGGAGCAGAGGAGATGTGGGCGTGGCTAGGGGAAAAAAAAATGCAACCCACGCCTAATGAAATCGCTCATTGGTGCTTTGGTTGTCATGGTTACGTTGCCTTTGCAACGGCCGGCTGAACTGGTGACCTGGAGAATGAGAAAATAGCAATCATTAGGCAGATGTTTGAGTTCTTCTGAATTACACAGGCTACTTATTGTACACTGATGTACCACTGATGGAACAGAACTGAATTGGTTTCAGTATGTTACTCCTATCTGACAATAGTTTTAACCACTCTCAGAGAAAAGCATAGGTACTACACTGTACCTTAAATTAACACGCATCTAAAAACCTTTAGATAAACCTTTCATAAACATTTAACATACATAATCGGACAGTAATTGCCTTTTTACGCTTACATACACCGTTCTAGGTAAAAATGTTAAGTGGAGTTGAACAAAAAGGATTCACTTTCATGTGGCAACAAGAATGATCTCAACAGTAAAGTCCTACTAAGATGAGTTTGGATATCCAAATAATCACACACATCCCTATACACTATGTACTGTATGTCTGACAAAGACTAGACCTTACATAAGACTGTGCAAAGTTGTAAACATACACTGCAACAAATCAGTCAGCATAAAACTATTTTCAATTAAATACTAATGAATCGATAATATCGATTGTACATAAATTGAATACTGACCAGGAGCAGAGTTTGGATGGACATAAAAGATGCCATGTGGGTCAATGTGGCACTGTACCAAAAATCAATAAATAGTTCACTATATAAACACTGTGAATTGTATAAACAATATAAAAACCGTCATAGCTGTGACAAGATGTAATGTGTTTGGTTCTCACAGTCCTTCGCTACACTAAGGAGAAGGTCAGACAGAATCAATAATAAACTGCTGTGTAAGTTATTATGAAGCCTGTCCTTATGCACTAAATTGTATGGCCAAATATGTTTTAACACCTGACCTTCATGTCTGCGAATGTTCCCCAGATTGTTTCCACAAAGTTGGAGCCACGCAATTGTATAGGCTGTCTTGTATGCTGTAGAATTAAGATTTCCCTTCACTGGAACTAAAAGCTCAAACCCTATTCCAGCATGACATCCAGGCACAGCGTGAGCTCTGTGGTTTGTCAAGTTTGGAGTGGACGAACTCAAGTGTCTTGTACAGAGCCCTGAGCTCATCCCCACTGGGACACTTTTGGGACAAATTGGAGCCTGACCTCATTTTGGCTGAATGGACAAGCCACGCTCTAAAATCTAGTGGAAAGCCCTTTAAGAATAGGCGAGGCTGTTACAGCTTCAAAGGGTGAACTAACTCCATATTAATGCTCGTGGTTTTAGAATGGGATGTTCAACAAGCTCATGTGGGTGTGATGATCAGGTGTCCGCATACTTTTGGCCATATAGTGTAGGTAACCACTTTCCCAACATTACAAATATGCATCACCTTTTTGGGAGGAAATTAAATGCGCCATGCTGTTGTAGGAAAACAACCAAAACACGGTGATGTGAAGTGACCCGACGCAAAGCTACTCCCAAACTTGACAACACTTATAAATTTGTATTTATTCATTAAATGACACATCATACTCTTCATCCATTAATAGTTTACATTGAAATAAGTTAGTTCCTGTTTTCATTTACATAAAACACTATAAACAGTTGTTCCCTCACCTTCTCTGGAAACGAATAAGAGTGAAATAAATGCAGTTTTTCATGTTACTGGGGAAAAAAAAATTCTTGTCCCAAAGACTTTCTTGCGATGGAAAAAAATGACGTGATTACACTGGAGACTCTTTCCAAAAATGTTAAACAAACAGAAAAATCTTCACCATATAAACAATTAAATGTTTTGCTTCGTTAATTAACAAAACATTTTTAATCAGTTTCATATTAGTTTTACAATATTTGCAGCACCCGCAACACAGGTCCCTGTAAATAAGCTGTGAGTACAAAAACAATGACTTGTTAGATCAAGAAAATTATTGATATTTGGCTTACAATTATTGACATAATTTGGCTTACGACAAGAGCTACTCTCAGAACTGCTGTTATAGATAATTTAACACCTTCTGACCAATCAGAATGAAGTATTAGGCAGAACTGCGATATAATTCTAATTATACGTGAGTTCCTGTAAGACGTCGCTTTGGATAAAAGCTTAAGCTAAATGAATAAATATAAGTGAGACAGCTCAATATGCTCACTGTGTTCCATCTGAGGAATGCAATGAGTGTGGGATTGGAGTGTGGGATTAATGCACAGTTTTCGCATCAAGAAACTTCCATGATGGAGGAGTGGGAATAGTTCACTGCATGTATTCTTGAAGTCATCAATCAGCGGTTTTATGTCGGCAGTGGGTTTGTGAAAGTCCAGTTACATATACATCCATCCATTATCTACACCGCTTTATCCGTCTGTGTTCAAATCTGGGAGGGAGAGAATTTGTTTATTTGTTCATCTTCAGTAAGTGCTTTATCCAGGTCCGGGTTGCAGTGGATCCAGAGCACAAGGCAGGAAAACACATTGAATGGAATTCCAGTCCATCCCAGGGCATCATACACAATAAACACAAGAATAGATGTAGGTCTTAAAATGCACGCATTTGCACACAGTCGTATGTTTTTTTTTTTTTGGAGCTATACCATAATTGTATATGTGCATATGCCTGGCATATTTTAGACTTTTTCACATACCTGGATTTGTCCAAACCACTCTTTGAATGTCTAGTGCAGTACAAAATCTTTTTATATTTCATAAGCTTGTGACAGAAACTAGTGTTCCTTGAGTTACATTCGTTTTCCTTTAATAGGCTCACAATGTTAGCGATGTAAAACTAACAATAAGTTAGTTATTAAATAAACAAATTGTAAATCTTTTAAAATTTAAATTCAATTTTAAAAGACTTGCAAAGCATCTATCATTTGTTTATCGCCTTTATAGTGTTTTGCATTTTAAAAGCTGATGGAAGTGCTGATGGATGTGGGAATGCAGTTAATACAGTCAACAGGGAAATGATCAGAAACAACAAGCACGTTGCAAAACAAATTTTTGGATCAACAACTGATCCAAAATGCAGCCCCGTCTCCTACGCATTCCCTCCATTGGCTTCCTGTTCCCAACCACTTCAGATTTTAAACCCTGATTTTTGCACATCAAAGTCAAACAAAGACCACCATTTGCTTTATGTAGCTAAAATTCTTCCTTTGAACAACTAGTGTGACATGCCTTCCCACCATCGCGTGTCCAAATTCTTCTTTGTCCTTCCCTGAGGTCATAAAATGAACTTCCTTTGTCTATCTGAACACCCAATCCATTGTCTGTCTTCAAACAAAAACAGAAAACGCAGCTCTTGACCACACATTTGACTCGGCACCAAACATTCACTGAAGAAACAAGCAATTCTCCTACTAAGTCTAACAAAATGCCATTATCTTGACCTATCTGAAGTTGCTTGGGATAGAATTAGCTGCAAAATGCTCTAACTGTAAATCTAAAGAGGTTTTTTGTGTAGGAGGTGGTGTATGAAGTTTTTGATAAATCTGTTGTAGTCCACAGACCTTTTCTTGTTTTCCCACAAATATTCTTTTTCTTTTAACAAATTTGAGATCCCAGATATATTACAGATATATAAAACATTCAGTTATAGTCCACTAATTTGAGTGGCATTCTGGGGTAGCACGGTCGTGCAGTGCTTAGCACTGTCACCTCAAAGCAAGACGTTTCTCAGTTCGAACCTTGTGGCCGACTGTATGGAGTTTGCACGTTCTCCCTGTGCCTGCATATTTTTTCTCAGGGTGCGCCGGTTTCCTCCCACAGTCCAAAGACAGATTATGTAAACTGGCTTCTGTAAACTGAATTGCCCATAGGTGTGAATGTGAGTATGAATGGTTATTCATCTCTGTGTACACCTGCCTAGGGTGTACACCCCGCCTATCGCCTGCTGCCAGCTGGAACTGGCTCCAGCTTCCCCATCACCCTGATGGATAAGTGGTATAGATAATGGATAGATGGATGGAGTGGCATTCCAAGAGTGCTTATATTAAGTATAAGCACACTTGGATGTTTCACAATTTGTATCACACTGCTTTGTGTGTGTGTTCATCAAATTGATCAATTCCATCTTTTCTAGGCCCAAAATGTGTTGCAATAGCTCCGCAGGAGGGAAATCCGCAGCCTGACGACATGCTCCGTGGCACCTTCCAAGTGGAATACCTCATAATGACCTCATTCCCGCCTTTTTTTTTTTTTTGGAACTTTTACGAAATTCTGTAATTACAGTATTTCATCATTTATTTCAAAAGACTGATTTGCATAGAACAAGATGCTTCATATTCTTAGACAAAGCTTGTACATTTTAAAATCAAGTTGAAAATTATTTGTTAATGTGAAATGCTTGTTAATCAGCCAAACATGGGGTTAACTAGCTTTACTTAGTCCTGATTAAGTAAATTGTTATTTGGAAATGCTGTAGCACCTAAACGAACGTTTAACTACCCTAGTTAAGCTAATGGAAAATCCCAGCTTGGTTCAATCAGTTACCAACTGCCAAAACACCAGGCAAACTGGTCAAACTGGTTATTTTCCAGATATTTAACAGGTTACTTAATATTTGACTAAACAGATCAATACGCATTTCAAATTTGTTTCAGACTTCAAATGACCTTATTGTTATATTATTGTCTTAAAAATAACGTTTGCGATGTAGAATTGGTGCGGAAATGAAATGTAGATTTGGTGCGGAAATGAAATGAAAATGAAAATGTTTCCTTCTACCAGTACATTCCGGCTGGCAAAGACAGTCTTTCAGTTTGATTGTTCAACAGGTAGCCAAGATTAATAAACTGGAAAAGCTTTGTTGTGGCTACTAAACATTTTGTTAGCTAGCTAAAGATATTACTAAAGATCTTATGCAGACGTTATTAGTAAACAGACATTTCATATTCATGGTCATTAGTTAACACCACTAGCTTTGAGAAACATTAGCTAACACAATATGAACAGAGAAGATTAATTCAAGGTCCAAATGGCATGGTCTGGCTCCACTTAGGGTGAAGCTCTTCTGACCGATCACGATCCAATTTCTATCGTGGTCTCTGTCCTCAGGGCACGAGGGCTCACTGAATGGTTTAATGAGTACTAAAATGATGAGTCATGAATCACGCACCTTCACAGTCACCAGATCTCAAGTGATTGAACTTAGAGAGATTTTTGAGTGATGTGTAAGACGATCATTGAATAACCATCGAAACACTAACTGGGGGGAAAATCTTGTGGTTGAACAGTTTTTCTTGCCTCAGTACAGTTCTGGAGATTGTAGAATCTGTACTGAAGAACACTGAAGCTCTTCTGGTGGCTTGTAATGGCTGAACACCTTACTTTTGTCGCTGGTATTCTATAGGCTTATTAAAACTATATTATACTATATTATTAAAACTATAGACTATATATAATATTATAATATATAGACTTATACAAGTATAGACTATAGACTTATACAAGTTAGTGGGTTCCTAATAATGATAATTATAATAATAATAATAATAATAATAATAATACAATTGCATTTGAAGCGATCATTTTGTACAAATTGAATATACATGCACGTCTCAGGATGTTTTTGTTTCTTTAAAAAATGCTTTTCTTCCTTGCAGAGAACCTTGAGGTGTATCTATGTTGTTTGGGGCGCTGGCAGTAATCTGGAGTACCATATACACCTTGAGGGCTGGAATTCTTTCTTAATTCTGAGGTATATCACTCTTAAACATGTACCAGTAATGAAGTGTGAGCCTGATAATGAGACAGTAGGCAACAAAGTTGCAGCAAAGAAGATTTATTTTATGGTTCAGTCTTATTCAATAAGGCATTCCTTACCTTTGAATCACTGAGATTGAGAAATGTAGCCACGTCCTTATTTTTTTCTCTCTTCTCCATTATACTACTGCTTGGTTGGTACATGTTCGGATTTTGGAAAGTAGTCCAACTCAAGCACAGCACATTCTGTATGGAGCATAAAGGCTGTCAGAAAATCCACTTAGCTTTCATGTTGTTCATGTCAAATTGATTAATTGGAACCATACTTTCACACATTTAAAAAATGAAATAGACAACATTCAGATTTGACAGTAGCAAGGTCAAATAGATATGTTTCAAAATGGCACACTTGCCACCAGGAGGGTCTACAAGATCACAGGAAGGGCTGTGTATATTCAGATAACAACAGAGATTACAGAAAGTGGCAAATATATTAACTGCCTTTTTTACAACAAAAAAACACCCCAAAAAATAGATGAATTCACTCATGTTTCCGCCATGTCTTATTTGCGCCCTCACCTGCTGGTAGGAGCATGCCCAGGCATGAGAAGTGGTTTTGTGTGCCTTTACTGTTCCCCAAAACATATTCAAGGTTTTCGAGGTTTGTAATTTCAAATATTACTTTTCATCTCAGCTGCCCAAATATTAATAAACTGATATTTATCATATAATGTATATATTTATATTTCGATACATAGATAGATAGATAGATAGATATCGTGACAGTAAACAGTACAGACAGCCATTGCTAATTAGGCCTTGTTTACACTAGGTTTTAAAATGCATCACAAGTGGACAGCTGAGACACATTGCTCTTTACACCTGTGTCTATCATGCGTCCACAAGGTATCCAGCTGACCACTTGTGTCCAGATTTCATTACTGTCTAAATCACTTCTGCTAGAAGTTCCCAGTTATGTTAAAAACGTTAAACCTGCGACATACCTTCATTATTTTCTTGCACTTCAATCACGTACATCAGTCCACCTCTCCATTATTTTCAAGTGTTGACGTACCGTCACCACGTCCTGCGTTAATGACGTGTATTCCTTGTTGGGGACACATCAGGACATATTAGCTACAAAAATATGTGGTCAAATGCGTCCTTGTCAAGTGGATTGTGTGAATGCATCATGATTGCGTCTTGGTAGTCATTTAGACCTGTGTTTAGCGCTGTCCACTTGTGATCCGATCACCCAAGATGCATTTCAATACCAAGTGTAAACAGGGTCTTAGTGAGCAGAGCACAAAAGTCAATCAGATACACTGCAGAGCAACCATTAGAAGATCAGTCAGATCAAAATTCACAACACTTCACCTCTCATGTCCATGTTACTATTACAGTTGAGTCCTTTTCCAAAAGCATGAAGCAAATGCTTTGCTGGTGATGTTTTTTTCATCCTCTCACCCTCGTAATGAGGAGATATCAGACAAACTCCAGACAAGCAGTACTAATTAACTAAATATTAGGGTGTGTAAAAAGACACGTGGCAACTGCCAGAAAATAACAAATTAAAAGTGCAAAGTCTACAGAAGATTCAAATGAGCACAATAACTCTGGTCCATTTACATGTTTGACTTAATGAATGTACAATTTGGTGCAAATCTGTTTAATGTGTCTGTGTAAATAGATTAATTTAGGACCTGACAATTGTTTGCACAAAATAACTGTATTAAACTTGTGGAAGTCTGTTTCTTTAAATTAACAAAATAGTCAGACAAATAAAACCCCACATTATTTTATTAAGCTTTCTCAAAACAATAACTCAGTATCATATCATTTCTCAAAATTACTGCTTTCAAATTACCAATTTGATGTGTACTACTTGCCCAGAGCATGTACAACTATATTTTACATGTCTGTCATGTTCGATGTTCAGTGCTCTGCATTGTTTTGCATTCATAACATATTTTAAACAGCTTTCATCTCGTCTTATTGCTTTGTGTAATAAATGTTGTTTTACTCTTTCTGGGAAACGTTAAGATCTTAACGAGATCTCATAGCATGACAACCTTATTTGAATATTATTTAGAAGATTCGTTCTTCACTCTAGTTTGCATATCATTTAAGTATTTCAGTAATCCTTTGTAAATCACCCGCTAACCACACACACACACACACACACACACACACACAAATTAACCTCTTTAATTAGGATCATATTAAATCAGTTCCTGAGGGATCTTCACATGGTGTATAACATACATCAAAATATTTTTAATAAAAAATGGATTGTAAAATTTTTACTAATGGGATTTAAATGTAAAGTTTGAAAAATAATATTTTTCACCCCCTGTGCAGCTGTCTGAGTGTATTTACAACTCGTGTGGATGCTCACTGTGAACAGCATCTGAACGAACTGCACGTGGTGCTCCAAAACATGACTCCCTTGTTTTACGTAAGCTATATTTACACTTGCTAATTCCTAAGCTACATATTATACGTGGTATATGGTGAGTTTTATGACTGCTACTTGCTTTGTTGTTGTTTTTTTCAATGCATATTTACCCGTTGAAAAACAGGCCGGGTGTTTAATGGTCGCAAATCATTTTGTTTTTAGGTATCGTCAGCATCCTTGTATGCACCTGACCCAAATGTCACTGTAAGTTCATTTCATTTAGATAATAAAATAAATCCAAGTGTTCCCAGAGCATTAGTTTTAACTTTGTAACAATGTTTAGTGATTTCTAATTGCTCAGATATAATAATCTCTAATATTACCTCCACAGGATACATGTGCGGTTGTAGATGTAAACACTTACATGCTGTTCATGAAGTTTCATTCTGTTTGTAGAAATGCACTAACAAGTTAATGTACTGCTACCTGCTGGAGTTGAATGTTATACTCAATGAGGAAACTGAAACACTCAATGAGGAAACCAACAAATCCAACTTACAACAAATTTACCAACTTAAAAAAGTCTACAACTCTTCCAGTGTAAGTCTGCTGCTTTTTTGATCCAAACATTTTCTACAAACGGTGCAGTTATTAATTTTTCCACCTACAGTAGAAACCATTATCCACAATCATTATACCATTTATAACAAAATTGCAGAGCAGCTACTCATTATATTTCAGGTGCAATGAAAACAAACATTCAGTCACTTACACAGTAAATAAACAAAATAATTCATATGAAACTACTAAATAAAAAAAGTATACGAGTACTAATGTTTAACAAAGAAGGGAATACAGTTAACAGTACAGTATTGCTGAGCAATAAATGCGGTGTTGCTAGGCAGAGAAGTATTTGCAATGGTATGATACAAGCACTATTTAACTACCAAGTAATATGGATATTGTTCAGAGAATTACTAATAATGAATAATTATTTCAAAATCAAATACTTCTTAGAATAATAATAATTATTGCACATCGAACAAATATTGCACTTGTCTGTAATTAATTACATAAAGAGGATTATTGCACACCCAAAGAAGAGGTAGGGGGGATAAAGAGAGCGGGAGAGAGGCAGAGACAGAGAAATGGTCAGTGCATGTTAAAGATCAATGTTTTTATGGTTCTGGGAAAGAAGCTGTCTCTGAGTCTGTTTGTCCTTGCTTTGATGGACGTGTAATGCCTACCGGAGGGCAACAGGGCAAACAGATGTGAGGGGTTCTTCGAGATGTTTTTGCATCAGGAAATGTACAAGTCTTGTAGGGACGGAAGAGAGCAGCCGACAGTCTTCTGATCTGCCTTGACGATGTGGTGAAGCCCCCTCCTCTTTGCTGCTTCTATACCAATCTGTGATACCATATGTCATGTTCTCAGTGGAGGAGCGGTAAAATGTTGATTTTGACCCAGTTCCTGCTTCCTAAACACTCTCAGGAATTAAAGGTGTCACTGTGCCTTTTTAAAGATCCGTAGTGGTATTTGCAGTCAAGCTCAGGTCACCAGAGATAACAGAACCTAGGAATTTGAAGGCTGGGGGCCTCTCCACGCAGTCACTGTTTACTGCGGTGAGGTGATGTTCTTCCTGATGTTGAAGATGATTTCCTTTGTTTTCATGGTGTTCAGTGTAAGATTGTTTGCTGAACTCCAAGCTGAGAATTTCAAGATCTCATCTCTGTAGGCAGACTCATGCCCCTCTGATATGAGTTCAACCACCATAGTGTCATCAGCAAATTTGATGATGGTGTTATTAGGAGGAGCTGGTCTGCAATCATGGGTGTAAAGGGCAAACAGCAGCGGACTCAGCACACAGCCTTGTGGAGACCCAGTGTTGAGTAAGTGAGTGGAGGAGAAGCGAGGGCCAAATTTCACTGTCTATAGGCGGTTGGTGATACAGTCCTTTATTCAGGCACAGAAAGTGAAGGAAGGCCTAAGTCAGACAGTTTACTGACTAGGATGTCCAGGATGATTGGAAACATTTAGGAAGTACCAACTTCAGGTTTGCCTGATTAAAATCTCCCGCTACGATGTGAAAGCCATCGGGATGGCTGGAACCTGCTGATGTTAGTTTATAACTTTTAGCAGAAGATCAAGAGCTACGCTAGCATTAGCATTGGGTGGAATGTAAACAGCAGTAATTTTCACTGTTAGCTTTCTAACCCTAGGTCTGAACACCGAGGTTGTATTGTTGTATAACTCGATTCAGTATTTAACTGTGTGTTATCTTTTTAACCAACATGCAGTTTTCTTCCATATTTTCTAGAGTCGCAGCAACTGTTCAGCATGTGAAACTCATCCACTTGTCAACTCTACAATGTTCTATAAAAGAATAGATGAGTTTGTTATGAAATTACGTTCAATACTGGACCCTAAGGACTGTAAAGAAAACACTTAATTTACACCCTAGCCATGATGTAAGTAAGTTTTTTTTTTGCATGTGCTCAGACTGAAACGGTATTAATGTCACTAACTTTAATGCTATGTTAATATTTATTATTAACACGGAGACCTACATTATACAAAGTTATTCTTATGCTTAGGTCAAATGTGCTAATTTGATTTTTTTTTATTTTTTATAAATGATTGTATATCTATTTTTATACAACTTGTATTTCTTATCTTTCGTTCAGTTTGATGTAGCACATAATAGCTGTGATAAAATGTTTGAATTATTAAGCTAGGTGAGGACATATGAGCTCATTGTTCCCATTGGAAATTCCTGTCAGCAGTGTTTATTCTGGCCATAGCTAGGCTTAAATCTGTGTTTATGAAAGTACTCCAACTGCAGGAATTCTAGCCATTTGTCTACTTCCACAGGCATTTGTTAATGTTTTTGTCAGAAAAATGCCAAAGGAGTCGTCCTGGGCAGTTTAATAGGAAAACAAGTAGTCCAATCCAAGCTATTCCATGTTCCTTCCACTGCACTTTGGGCATTTCACTGCTGGGATGAAAATCAACACCACCATGACAGAAAAGAATGGGATGCTCCCTTCAGGTGAGAAGAGACCTTGGAATCCATGTAATAAGACAGAAGCCTTTATTTGCCACATATACATTACAGCACAGTGAAATTCTTTGCTTTGCATATCCCAGCTTGCTGGGAAGCTGGGGTCAGAGTGCAGGGTCAGCCATGATACAGTGCCCCTGGATCAGGGAGGAATAAGGGCCTTGCTTAAGGGCTGAAAAGTGGCAGCTTAGCGGTGCTGGGGCTTGACCCCCCAACCTTCAGATCAGATCACAGAGCCACCATTAACCATTGATCCACCACCAATTGATGGGAAAAGAACATATGGGGTTGACTAACGGAGCAGGTCAGCAGCAGTGTTACAGTCACTGTAACAGTCTGTGGTGGTGAAGCAGGACCGCAGGAGTTTTCGGACTCTCTGTTTACTCGTCAATCTACAACCCTATCCTTACACATGGTCACAAGTTGTAGGTGACCGAAAGAATACAAGCAGTGGAAATGACGTTCTTCTGCAGGGTTGCTGGCTTTACCCTCTGGTTTGGGCATGTTACCCTGTTCTGCTGTAACAGGCAAGCCACCTTGGGGTAGACTCAAGACCTGCTGGAGAGATTATATCATAAAGTTGGCTTGGGGACATCCCCATCCTCCTGAGAGGAGCTGGAATCTATGACTAGGGACAGAGATGTCTCAGCCTGTTGCTACCATGATTTTAGTTGGGGTCTACACATAAACCTGACCTTAAAAAGAAATGATTAACTAAAAGAAAAGCTAAAAAGTAATTATTGATAAAACATGTTACTGAGTATAAGCTATAGCATA
>JAQMYM010004348.1:10000-14025 GCA_030014255.1 Parauchenoglanis ngamensis | reverse complement strand
AGTCTCTTTTAAAGTAATAAAAATAAAGAAAAAAATTGAATTAGAAGGTGTGTCCAAACTTTTGACTGGTAGTGTAGTTCTGAGGTGTTGCCTGGGCTTTATGTGTACACTTACACTACATGTGGAGGAATAAAATTTTACTTCAAACAGACTTAAACTGTGAAAATAATATTTTATTGGAACTACTGAAACAATTACACAAGCAAGAATGCAACTTCACTGACATTTTACCTCATCTTTCTTCTTTGTAGCTGCTCTTCTTCCGTTTCCCTTGGCTGCTTATGCAACAGGTTACTTGAAACAAGTGTGATGTGAAAAACTTCTCAGGGAACAAAAATCGTCAAGCAAAAAAACTCTTTAGTAATCCAATACTGACAGTAACAAAGTATAGTTGGTTCATTAGAAATCTGGTCAGAAAAACATGTTACTCCTAACCTTATTTCCATTATTATTTCCACATCCATGAAATGGAATGTACCATTACAGTATCAGACAGGAGAATATTCTATACAAGCAAAACGGGGGGCAATATAAGTAAATATCAGGGCCAAACATTTATATCAATGTTTAACAAATTACTACATTTAAAAAAGCAAAACTATACTGAACACCATGAGTCTCTTAAAATGCCTCCTATATTCTTCATCTTCCTTTCTTCTTCTTTTTCTTCCTTTCATAATTGGCTGCCTATTCTGAAAATTTGTAACATGAAATGCACTCTCTAAAGCCAGTGTTTGATTTGTCTGTTCTGGCCTACTATAGCAGTGTAACTTGGTAGCTCCATGCGAGGGGATCCACTCCCTATGTTAGATATGAAGGGCTTATTATAAGCTTACAACAATTCATATTTACAGACACACTAATGAAAACATAATTATGAATACTGTACTCCATTTCTGTTAATAGATCCCCTTAAATCCTACATGGTTCACCTTTAAGGATGCTGTTCATAAGTCTACAGGAGACCTATATAAGCCTTTCATGTCAACTTACTATTCAACTGTTCACTTATTCGATTGCCATTTTGACATAGCATACATGTAAGCCAAATGACAAAGATTATTGTTGGCATACGTTGTGTTAAATCATTGTGACTTACAGTTAAACATCACCACAAATGCTTTTGTAGGTCAGAACACTTCCAAAATAGGCTAAAAAGTGAATTGTTGGAAGCATTTACATGCCACCCTGATATATAACACTTAGAAAATTAATCTTTTGACAGTGCCAATCATTACACAGAATTGTGTATACGATGTGGTGATCTGAGAAAATCAGATGCCACTGTGTCTGATTTCTGGTTTGATATTGGAAAAAACAAACATACATTACATGCTAGTAATAAACATCAACATCTCTTCTTTAGGGAAACTTTACCAGAAAAATGTGCAATGCTTTTATTAAAGCTATTTGTCAACCGTGTGTCAGCTGTCTTCCTGCAACGATAATGGTGTGTAAGCAGCCAGTTTAACAAACACAGTGATAAAGCAAGACATTCTGCCTAAAAAGTCTAAAATTGTGCTAACTAATTGTGCTTTTCTTATGATTTTATTAAGTTTTTTGATAGTTACATGCCAGAGTGGAACAGATATAAGATTAATCAACATTACATTTTCTAATCAATTACACGGTTGTCAAAATGTCCACGATGCTCCTGTGCTGTAGCACTGAATTAATCAGTGATTATTTCTCTACCGCTGTTAATGTGAACTGAGATTTTTGTCATGTGAAGGAAATGACAAGGAGGCTCGTGTTTAAACACCATGAGTGTCTTTCACCTCAGGTGATGAGATAGAGACCGATGTAAATGACTCTGATAATCATTTACATTTTAATTTTTTAACTATAATTTTTATGTCCGGTTGAGATAAATGCAAAAGGGAAACATATTTTAGTTCAGGAAAATCTGTAGTTTTCAGAACTATATACTGTATAGTATTATATAAATGCCAAAATTTGTGAAGGGTTTCCCAGTTCAACAGACATATTTTCATATGAGTTTAAGTTTAATATTTTAAAAGATTTTTTATTATTACTACTTATTGCAGTGCTGTGACAACATACGCATGTAGTTCCAGAATGGTGTACAATTACTCAAAGCAACACTCATTGTGTTATGGCATAACAGAAATACGCTGAGCTCCACAGTCATGTTGTTTTTATCAAGTCACAGAATATGCCATAACACACCTTTCCATAAATAAAAATCACTTTATTTGGGTGCTTTGTCAAGAATAGACTTTACAACAGCTACCAGTATTTGGAATAAGACTTATTACAGTCTATACTATGTAGGTTTATGTCACACTTCCCAGGGTACCAGCAGGTTTATGTCACAATTGCTGCTCTAACAAAAATGACTTGATGTGTTTGGTTAACGAAGGTGTGAGCATCGACTGTATCAAACCTATAAAATCAAAGTCACTCAGATGTTTACGATGTGAAACTTACATTTCTAATGTAACAATGTCTGGCTGTCATTGAAAATAACACGCGTACTTTATTCCTGAAATTTCTCTATTGTCAAAAGAACTCAAAGAGGAACAAAGGGGCAGTAGAATTTCCTTGTCATTCCAAATAAATTTTTACACAGTAAATTAAAAAGGTGTAAAAAGGTGTGCAAACAGATGCTGAGATAATGAAAAGAGAAATATGGTCTTAAGAGTCCTCAATATTGACACCATGTTTATCTGTATGCTCTGGATTTATATCTAAATGATTACAGCATGTCTCTTCTCCCTTCTGTAGATCTCCAATCTAAAACCGTGGATTGTTGTTTTCTCTGTCTCTGCCTAGGAGCCAACTACACTGCATGGATAGATCATAGAAAATTAACAGCATCAATTGCCACCCGAGTAGGGGCAGAGAAGATGAGGGGGGTATAACTGACCTCCTTTGAAAGAAGGAGAGAGAAATAGAGGAGGTTGTACAACAACAATCCATGACAAATATCATCTTTGACAAAAGCCATCTGGCACCCCCATTGCTCTGCAGTAGTGAGCTCAGCTGCTGCAGAGGTCAGAGGTAAGGTCAAATTCAAGACAGTTGTGTGAGATGGATGTGAACAGAGGTGTGTCTTAGTTATGTCGTGGTCTGACCTTGATTTTTCTTGTGTGAAATTAGCTCAAGAAAGAAGCAGTAATAAGTCCATGTGGCAGTTTGAGGTTATCACAATGAAGGTAAATAAATAGTGATATTTATAAGCTTGAGGGTAGAAGCCACTTTGTTGAATTAAGACAAGTTAAAATTATTAATTATGGCATGACTTTTTTTTACTTTTGTACTTTTGGAATTTTATATGTACACTATATGTACACTTAAATGTACTTTTTATATTTATTGTAATTTATATCTATTCTATTCTATTCTATTCTATTCTATGAATAACTATGATTATTCATGCAGCAATACATTGCCAATATTTTAGACTTCTATTACAGTAAATGTTTACTGAGTGCCTTCTACTGTATCCTCTCTTATCATAATAACACTTTTATTCTTATTTATTTTTCTTAATTATCCCTTGCTTTAGTGTTGCATCACGTTGCAGTTTACAGCAAACACAAAAATTCCATCTGCTTCACCTGTCTGCATTATCTATATTCCAGTTTTTTAGGCTTAAAGGCAAATGCTTGTGTTTAAAGATGGTGGCGTAGATGCTATTGAAAAACTCCACAGAAGTGTGAACCTCACCCAGATATTAATATAGGAACAATGTGTTTAACCTAACTCTGAATACAGAGAACTTTCCCTGTAAAAGTCCTGTATGAATTAACTCTTTCTGTCTACTGCTGAACCACTTGCTCTTTCAATGTTACACATATTGGCACACACCTGTAATTCATGCATGCCATTCATTACATTTTCAGTCCAAAGCTGAATAATTTCACCCATGAATTTTACTATTTCTATATATGTTTACGGTCATGAAAGGCACATCTTGTAATGCTTTATCAAGTAGAGTGTGAAACCTTTCAGTTTTATGTTGTCTTTAGGGATCAAATTCAATTTGATTTTTGTTTCCC
>JAQMYM010004348.1:0-5000 GCA_030014255.1 Parauchenoglanis ngamensis | reverse complement strand
TAATAAAATTTTGCAAGTCCAGAGAGAATGCTTTCTAGCATTAAAAGCAAACCAATGTATACTAAAATCAAACAGTGTGTTTATCTGTACCAATGCTTATGAGTCAATCCCAAAAATATGCCTTCAATGCATATTTATTGTTCACTAGATACATGACTCTCAGCTCGAGTCCCGGGTCTGAACTGTCACTCCATGTTAGGTGTTTGCACTGTGATAGATTGGCGACCTGTCCAGGATGTACCTTCCTCTCACCCAAAGTCAGCTGCAATTGGCTCCAGCTTCCCCACAACCCTGACAGAAACAGTAGAAGATGAATGAATGAAAACACTTACTATAACAAAGATAGAAACATTTTGAAGTGACATTCTGTTGTTTATACTTTATATAAAAATGCATTACTGTAATTGGCTTTAAACTATGAACATTTTACAAGCACAATTTTTAACAAGGAGCATTAAGCAAGCAGTAATGTCAAAAGGATGATACAGACTAAACTGGAACTCAAAACTCAAGATTATGGATTAGATAAAGATATGCATCCAGCCTAAAGTTTTATAATAAAGATAACTTGCTGAAAACAAATATGCATCACAAAGAATTAACAATATTAATAAAAAATGTCATTGTACAAGTTAAACAGCATAATTAATTGACAGTGTAATGGTGGTAGCTTTATGGCCCAGGGTGTCCTTAGTGTAAACCTGTGATTTGCAGCTCACACTATTTTCAAACCTGTTGTTATGGATAATTAATCAATGCCTTCTGAGCACTCAGAATCAATATTTCCACCCCATTATCATGTAGTAAATACACATATGTATATAAACAAATGCTTAAAAAAATGTGGATGTTGACAGATACAATCCAAGCATACAGATTGATGAAGGTTGATGGTCTTGCTTTAGGGGCCAACAACAGCTCTCTAGCAGTGCTGTTGATCACTAGTTCATATCTTTACCATCACTGAATTTAAGCTGACCTAAAAATGCAAAAGGTCAAAGCATGAGAACATTCTTCACACAGAGCTCAGTTGACAGTGATGTTTCTATATACACTATATTTGCTGTACATGAACATGTGCCCTCAAGAAAGCCAAAAATAAGTATACACTGCACTAACATGTACTATGCTGGATATGTCAGTGCAACCCTTTTTCTAAGGGTCCCTCAGATGATTTTCATCTCTTGTAGTTGTAATATGACAAGAAATATGGAAATATGACAGATTGATTGCTTAGTTCTGTCATCAGAATGCATTGGGTCTGTAATCTGTTTAACAAGAGAACGTGATTTTTTTGGACCAAATATGAATAAAGTCACAAGAAACATTAAATATTAAGAAACATATAAATTTACAACTGCTATGTTGATGGTATGTTGTTTTTGGTGATGTCTTCAAGAACACTTTGCCATATGAAATAATGTAATCACTATTAATACATGTATCAGACAGAGCTGTTAAATCAGGTTCACACAACTCAGTGTTGTATGAAGAACCCTTTTAGAAAGGTTCTAAGTTTAATCCCTTGGAACATTTCTGATGCAATAAATGTTCTTTAAGGAACCTTTCTGAAATGCAGCTGAACAATTACATAGACCTAAAAGGCCATGTTTTGAAGATGCTTCACAATTGAACTGCAGCTGCCATGTCATAGGTCAAACTAGATATAAAACTAGATACACTAGAATACAGTAGTAATGAACACAGAATGAGCTGGTCTTTCTATGTCTAGCAGTGTGTAGCATAATAAACAGCAGCTTTTTTTATTTTTTCAGAAGTTTTCATAGGGGTAGATTTGTTTGTTGTGCCTCCACCATTTTTCTCTACTGTCACTCTTCCTCAGCATCAGTCTTCTCCCTCACCTGACTTATTGTATGATGCACCAATGTTTTTGCTGCCCAATAAGCACCCAGTGAGAGTTTCAAGCATGAAAATAAAATGCATATTCACAAAGATCTTTGTAAGATGTTCTCTCTCTCTCTCTCTCTCTCTCTCTCTCTCTCTCTCTCTCTTTCTCTCTCTCTCTCTCTCTCTCTCTCTGGTGCTGACACAATCACTGACACAATTGCTGACTCCAACAGTGAATGTGTTTGTGTTGGTAACCGGTGATGCATGAGACCGATAACAAAGTAGGAAGTGAAGGGTATGTAAAGCAAGACATAGTAGGGGCTTAATATTTTGGGTAAAGTCATATAGATTATGTAGTTCAGTACAATATGTAGAAAATAATAATATCTGGAGCTTGTTTAGGTATGTTACATACTGTTTAGAAAAACAATACATGCACATGCACACATACCTTGAAATGTCACAGTGGCACAGGTAAGTGGGTGTAAGTGAAATACATTTATTAACAATGTTAAATTTTATATGTTTATTTATTAACTATCAACACATAGACCACTGTGGGCCAAAACATGAACTGAAAAGAGAGAAATCAGAAATGCAGGGTTAATTTACTTCATTCTTTGATATCAGGCCCAGATCTCTACTGTTACCAATACAAGCAAGTGAGGTTATGATCCGTTTGAATTAGCATCAAGATTTCAGCCATATCAACAAAATACATCTAGAGCAACATCTGCAACACCTGAAGTACAAAATGGACCCTTCTTACTTGCACTTTCTTCCTTGAGAAATCAAAAATGAACAGCAAACTTTTCTAAACATCATGAAAATACTTCCCATAATCAAGCTAAAAATGTAAAATTAAAATTTTACTTAAGTTTTAAATTTGAGATTTAAATTTATATAGATCCTTATAATATATGTGCTTCTTATAATATTTCCAAATATTCTCAATGAAACCATGTGCATTAGTAAACAGCAAAGCAACTCATACAGCATAGGATCTCAAGGATCGTTGGCAGGATTTGTTTTGTGTATACAGTGATTAAGCATACTACTCGATTCAAAATATCAGCTCTTATCCAAGAAATGAAGCATGTGTATGTGTTCATGACAAACCTGAAGTGCAAGTACTGACATCATTAGTTATTGAAAGGCACTCATCCTTTCCTCCATGCTAACTGATAAAACCATGAGAACATCCATCCATCCATCCATCCATTATCTATACCGCTTTATGTGTCTGGGTCACAGGGGGAAGCTGGAGCCAATCCCAGCATCTTCGGGTGAGAGGCGGGGTACACCCTGGGCAGGTCGCCAGTCTACCACAGGGCCAACACAGACAAACAACCACACACATTCGCATTCACACCTATGGGCAATTTAGAGTAGCCAGTTGACCTAATCTGCATGTCTTTGGACTGTGGGAGGAAACCGGAGCACCCGGAGGAACCCATGCATGCACAGGGAGAACATGCAATGCAATGATCCGGGGATTGAACCCAGAACCTTCTTGCTGTGAGGCGACAGTGCTAACCACCACACCACCGTGAAACACAGCTTTGTCTTCTTCAATTTCTTCCAGAGCAAAAAAAGAGTATCTTGATTTTCTTATATTGTCCATATTGGAGATGGGGGTACACCAGTGATGACAAAAGGCTATAATTGATGCCCAAAAAATGCCTCCCTGTTATCACTGCTGACAGCTGACCCCAGAAAAGTCTGGAAGCTGGAAAGATGGGTTACAGCTTCATTGAAATTATTTAAGAAATCAAACCTATTACTGCAACTCAAACGTAGGCTTGTCTTTGTGATATTTAGGTTGCAAATTCAACAAGACCTTACTGATACAGGAACAGCCAGCAATGGAAATCTGAGGTGAAAGAGCTTGAGCTATAATCTTAAACATATTTTAGGATTCATCTGGGATACATTTTCAGTGTTCAGATCACAGAAGGTTTGACCAGTCCTGTCTGATATTGCATAATGTTTCACTAATCCTGCCTGCTCTCACAGAAAGTTTGACTGCTTCTGCCCATTCCCACAGTAGTCTTGACCAATCCCTCCTACTCCTGCAAAATGTTTCACCAGTCAAACCTACCCCCACACAGTGTTGGACATATTCCTGCCTGCTCCCACAGAAAGTTTGACCAACCACATCCTCTCCCACAATATGTTTGACCAAGCCCACCCTCTCCCACAGAAAATTTGACCATCCCACTCTCTCCTGCAGAAATTTTGACCAATCCCATCTTCTTCCACAGAATGTATGACCAGCACAATCCTCTGTAACAGAAAGTGTTAGGAATTGGCCCTTGCTCCCACAGACGTATGATTGATTTGCCTACTCACACAGAAACCTGCTAATGCACGGTTTGACCAGTTCTGCCCACTCTCACAAAATATTTGACTCATCCTGCCCCCTCACTCAGAAGTTTTGACCAGTTCCACCTAGTCCTACAGAAAGTTTGACCAATCCTGCCTACTCCAGCAGAAAGTTTGACCAATCCTGTCTAATCCCATGGTTGACTGATCCTCCCCAATTCTGAAGAAAGTTTACCCAATCCTGCCTACTCCTATGTTTGACCCAATCTTGAAATAAATTTGACCAAACTTGTCCAATCTCCTAGAAAGTTTAACTAATCCTTCCCATTCCCAGAGATCAATACTGCTCACTTCCACAGAAAGGTCGATCATTTATTGCCCACTCCCATAAAAGTTTGACCAATCCTGCTCAAGGAAAGTTTGATTAACCTTGCCCACTCCCACAAAAAGTGACTAATCCCTTTCGCTCCCACAGTTATTATTTTGGTTTGTACTCACCCGCAGCATTATCTAATGATCTAAGTTGGTTCTGTTTTCCAATATATAAATAAATTAGTAGGGCAGCACGGTGGTGTGTTGGTTAGCACTGTCGCCTCACAGCAAGAAGGTCCTGGGTTTGATCCCCAGGGTCACCCAGGGTGCCTTTCTGTGCGGAGTTTGCATGTCTCCTCGTGCATACGTGGGTTTCCTCTGGGTGCTCCAGTTTCCTCCCACATTCCAAAGACATGCAGATTAGGTCACCTGGCTATGCTAAATTGCCCATAGGTGTGAATGCGAGCGTGTGTGGTTGTTTGTCTGTGTCGGCCCTGTGGTGGACTGGCGACCTG
>JAQMYM010004347.1:0-14028 GCA_030014255.1 Parauchenoglanis ngamensis | reverse complement strand
TTGAGATTGTTTTTAAATGGAAAGTGCATTAGAAATAAAATGTATTATTATTATTATTATTATTATTATTATTATTATTATTATTATTATTATTATTATTATTATTAAAGGTTTTTCCACCATTTTGAGTTTTTTGAGAAACTTTAACAGCCCACAATTTTTGTTCAATCTTTACCAAATTTGGCTGAGATGATCTTGAAACTATCTTTGAATCTTTGAATCTCCACAAAAGTTATCAGAAGTTTGTTTTATTTCAAAAGCATTTGTCTGTAACACACAAATTTTACAATGAAGCTGACAAACACGAAGTAAGGCCTTATCCTGACTGGCTTGATTTTTTCTGGACACGTCCTATTTTTGGGACCTAAAAATACATCCAGGGCAGGATTTCTAAATCACCAAGATGTCTGAGATTTGGCGTTTGCTTTCTACAATCACCATTCATTCATGGCAAGTTAAAAATGTATCATGTTAAAAACAAAATAAAACAAAGCACAAGGGGCTGAACCCTCATATTTTAACATTTAATAATGTTAAATGTTAATAACAATAATTTGTCTTGCCTCATTTGACTGTAAAATAAATTGTACAAAAGAAATTTTATTTTTACGAATATCTACCTTTTTTAGAGAATTTTATTAATATAAAGGTTTTTTTTATCTTTGTATTAATAAAAATTATTAATTATATTTCATAAGTCATAAATCCAGCCATACCAACACATTACTAAGGTAAAAATAAAACTTCTATATTAATGAATAACCTCACTGCTTACAAGCACTACATAACTCTACAACTAACTCTTGACCTAAAATCAAAATATCTTTGTCATGTGGTTTCTTGGAGATTTCCACTTTAAAGACGTACGTTGCTTTGAAATATGCCATGTAATATGGCAGACATTCATGGTGAAATATTAATAACTGTCATAACTGTGCAGTGCTTCATTGTATTGACACCATATTTGAAAACTGAAAGCTTTGAAAGGGGACCATGCCCTGAGGGATGCCAAAACATTGGTGTCCTGTGACACCAAGGTGGTGTGACATCTGTGGCTGTTCAGCCTCACCATCCACACACAGCAAGAGCCATGCCCCACTAAGTGAACGCTGGCCTGAGACCCCGCTGAGTCACCGACACCTTCCTCCCCAGTGCAGATCAGGTGAAGAGAGGATTCAAAGCGAGCCTGCAGAGGCAGGGCCATGATATCTGGGACAGCTGGAGGCTTCTAATCATCTACCCTCCAGCAGAAGCCAGTGAGCTATACAGGGGAGACAGTGGTGATGGGTGAGTGAATAAGGCAGTGGAGAAGCTGATGTGCGAATCGTTGTTCTCGCTCTGCCTCCCCAGATTCCCTGTGAGAGCTGCTGGACGAGCACCATGCCTGTATTGCCCCCAGAGAACCCCCTCCTCATACCACCATTCATGATATGCACCGCCACTTCCTATGCACTGGTTCTGGCCACCCAGAGACTCTGGACCACCATAGAAGCTGTAACTCACCAAGCTAACACTAACTGAGCATGCTGCATCACCTGTCACCATTTCCCTGAGCACATCAGCACTCTATCACCTCATTGTTGTTAAATAAAGCCTCGTGTGGACTTTAAGTGCTGTCTTTGGTGTGTTGTGTGTCTTGTCCCCAGTGATTTCACCCACTGTGGTGCTATGTAATGCTTGATCCTCAATAGCTGCTTGTGGCTATATTTATTATAGACCCTAGAACTGTGTGGTACAAAGTTGTGAAATTTGACACACTCACTGGGCTCAGTGCCAGTAGTCATTTCACCAGTTTTGGGCTCTACTCCTTAATGCCTCCAACATCACCTTTGGGACAACCTCAAGGTACATTTTTTCTTATACATTTTGAACTGTAACAGGCAAACAGGATGTTAGGTCATAAAAAAGAAAAATTTAGAAAAATGCAGAAAAATGTCATGTGATTTGAGCATGATAGAGTGCTAAAACATGAAAACATGTTTTTGACATTTTTTAAACAAGAGACATTGGATGATTATACTGATGAAGATTTTTAATGATAATAATTGTGTGAAATGCTAAAATCTGAGTGACTGAAGGCAGTCATGTTTTATTAAGTAATCAGCTGATTATTTAAAATCCAGAACAATTCAGGACACCAAATTTCACCTTAACACAATTTTGGCTCCTGAGAAAGTTATCTGATTCTAGCTCCAGCCCCTTTCAATGACTGCACCCAAACCTTTGCAGTAATCCTCAGGACCTTGCACTGAACATGTCAGTCAAGTGCAGTTCAAGTCCCTATTGCCAGCCATCAATTACAGCACCTTCAGTGCTTGGACTCATAATGTCTGATTGGAAGACTGCGAGTTCAAATCTCAGCACTGCCAAACTTCCACTGCTGGGCCCTTAAGCAAGGCCCATATGCTGTAAATGCACCACATTTCAGCTTGATCATACTTACAGTTCTTGACTTAGCTCAGCCCTCCCTTTTTGGCCACACCTTTAACTGTGTAAATGATGCCAAAATCATGTCCTGTGTATGCCTATTTGAACTTAAACTATTTGAACTTAACTCTGTCTTTTTCAACATTAACACCACTTCTTTTTAGACATCCTAAGAACATTGTACTGAACATGTATTTCATTTGGTTCAAACCAATCATGAATGAAATCTGTTTGCGCAACCCAGCTCTACTTATTTAGAATCTGTGTCTATATGTCAAGATATTTTGATAAGTAGATTGACTCCAGAATTGTCAAGATGGGCAAAACAATATCCTAGGATTAATTTTTAAAAGTAGGTTTTGCAAATATTAGACAAATTATCATTAATTTAAATGGGCAGAGCTAAATGGTCCAAAAGGCTGTTTGGCTAATGGCAGTCATGTCTTTAGTTGATTAAGTCATTGTCAAAGTTCTGCTTACAGATTAGCACATGCATTACAGATTAGATGCATCATACCAAATTTCAGCACTGTTTTTCACCCTCTCCCTTTACATAATCCCAAGCTTTACAGACTTCCTTAATACCTTGTATTGAATATCTGACAAGTTGGATATCAGTCCAAATCCATATCACCAATCATAAATTACAGTTATTTGAGGAAATAAGCACCACCTACTTAGAATTTATTTAAATGTGCTGGCCCTTGCCAGTGTACATAGAACAAGAAAGAGGTACCATAAATAAACACAAACAGTTTTGTGACAATAGCTCAGTGCTAACTCTGCAAAATGCCTTCTGAAAATTTAAGGTGGCCATGTTTTTTAAGTAATTTAATGGTGATTAAAAACACAATTCCAGATTAGCACATAGATGCAGTGCAACAATATTCAGCATGACCTCACTTTCTGTTTCTGAAAATTACTATTTAAATTTTTTAATATTTATGCTTTGCATATCACCTCAGAATCCTTTCTCATGCATGCATTTCAAGTTTTGTGTAAGACTGTGCAGGTATTCATGAAGTACAGGTGTTTGAGTAAACCATCTCAACCCCACTTGGGTTGATTGGCATGTGGCAGTCAACTTTCAACATGCCAAGGAATCATCACCAACAAGAATGTTCAATGTGGCTGTTATTTTCCAAGAAAGCTGCGCATTTCTTTAAACATAATCATGAACAGCATCTCCCCAGTGGCCAATCTGAGTGAGCTTGGATAATAATCCATTCTCCATACTCAAACCTATTATTCAAGCCCCTTGATGATAGGTTAATGTTAACCTTATCAAATACCTGCTGTAATCAGACCATTTGGCCAATGGTGGCCATGTTTTGATCATGTCATCATGAAAATTGAATTACAAATTAGCATAAAAATGCGACATACCAAATTTTAGCTCAATCAAACTTACAGCTCTTGAGAAACAGTTATCTTGCCTTAGGTCCTCTACTTGCATGACCACACCCCAATCTTTGCAAGTATCTTCAGGTCCTTGTACCAAACATGCCTTTCAAGTTTGATTCAAATCCATACAACCAATCATGAATGTCAGCTATTTGAGTAATTCAAACATGCCTCCTTAGAATTGATTGATGTATGGTGACCATATTGTTTACAAATGTCAGCATGTTTTTGATAATTATTGAGATTCACTCTCTGCTGAGTAGGTTGACATCATAATTGTGAAGATGGGCCAAAGATCCTATGATTAGTTCAAAAAAGTAGTTATTGCATATTTGTAAATTATCACAAATTTAAATTAGCAGAGCTAAAGAGTCCAAAAAGCAATTTTGTAGCATTTGTGCATTAATATAAATGGCACACCCAATGGCCAATTTAAGTGAGATAGTAGTGGGTCATGACTCTAACTGACCCATTTAACTTTCATGATGATATCTCAATGCTTACCCTGTCAAATGCTGGCTAAAAGGTGATTTGCTGATGGCAGCCATATTTTTTTTTAAAATAATTAGGTCCTCATCCACAATTTACTTAGATTTGCACATAGATGCACCATTCCAAATTTCAGCTCAATCAGACTTATGGTTCCTAAGGAACAGCTATAGCTTCACCCTTAGCTTAGCTTCACCCCCTTCATATGATCATGCCCATAACTTTGCACATGACCTTAGAAACTTTTCCTATATTTATATGGCTTCAGGTTTTGTGCTAATACACTTAAGGACTCGAGTTAGTGGAGGTTTTTTTTGTTTGTTTGTTTTTTGGAAGTAAATTAGGCTCTGTCTCATCAGAATTGATTGATGTATAGCAGCCAGAATGTAAAAAAAACATGTTGACATTTGGCCAATTTCAATGAGAATGCATCTCCTAGCAGTGGGTCCACACTTGCCATTCAGGTTTCATGGTGATAGTTCAATGTTAATCCAGTCAAATCAAAAATCCTCTAACAGATTATGAGATAGATGCGTCCTACCAAATTTCAGCTTGATCAGTCTCATGGCTGCTGTGAAACAGTTATCTAGCATTAGCTCTCCCCCCTTTGTATAATTATGCCCCAAGCTTTGTGTATGACCTCAGAATAGTGTCCTATGCATGTCTCACACGTTTCATGCAAATCCATGTAAGCTCTCATGAGTTACAGTTGGTTGAGTAAATTAATCTCTGCATTTTAAAAATTGATTGATATTTGGCAGCTATATTGTTCACATGTCAGCATATTTTGATGATTATTGAGGGTCACACTCTACTGAGTAGTTTGACTCAAAAATTGTGAAGATAGGACAAAAATCCTAGGACAAGTACTCAAAAGTAGGTTTTTGCATATTATCCAAATTGCCTGAAAATCTAAGTAGGTAGAGATAAATGCTTTTTCAAGCTTTTTTGCTTGGGAAATCCCAAGGAATTAGTAGAAATTTTTTTTTTTGAATGTTAGACTAATGGTATTTGAGATTGTGCCAACATTAGACTGATCAGGCTCCTCTCTCTTTCCTGAGTAGCAAAAGGGCGTACCTACTGAACAGGTTTCATGTCTATAGGAATTGTGGTTTAGTCTGCCTGATCAGTTTCATAAGAGAAGAAGAAGAAGAAATTGTAATAAAAACAACAGGGCTCCAAGCACGTGCTTGGCCCCCTAAAAAGAGAAACAAATGGAACAATAAGAACAAGGAGAGGAATATGCACAAGAAAACATACAATCACAATAGGGTATGCATGCACCCTTTGTGCTTGGCCCCTAAATAACAGAACTAATTACTTGTGACTACAAATGAAGGCAAAAAGCCTTTGTGTTTGCAATGACTATACTTACTAATTCGTCCTCGGACCAACCACAGCCTGCATTGATATCTAAAAAAACATGAGTCCCCCCCCAAAAAAATGAGTACCAACAACATGGTAATAGAAATGGACATGCTTATCATTATGTTATGTACCACTAACATATGTTTATAATCCTAAAAATCCTCGAATATTTATGCATACTTTGAAAACATTATTCTCAATGATACTATTGCAATTATATGAACAGTCCTATATGTGTAGCAACAAAATTTAATTTCAGTGTAAAACAATAAAACATGCAGCTGTTTTTAGAGTCCTATATCACCCATTCTTACCACCAGAGACCGTATTTAATGCCAGGATATGCTCTTGTGTGTATGCCATACTGAGACCTTCAACAAAGTCATGAAGAGACAGCGATGATGTAAATATATAATATGTTTGATATAAATGCCTTATCACCATGTCACATTTATCATTTTTCTCTACTCATTTACATTTACATCATTTGGCAGACGCCCTTATCCAGAGCATCTCATTTATACTCACTGAGCCCATGTCATACTGTATGTAGATATTGATGACACCCATTTTGCTGTCAATCACTTCAGTAATAAGGTGGGAGAACTGCATGCCTTAGTGATAAGTTCACACTGCGTGCACTGTTGGCCAGAGTGAAGAGATCCAGTGTGTACTTGTGGCCAAACTCTGCCTAAGGTTATTCCACCCAAATTTCTGACTAAGGAGAACTGTTGGAGGAAGTAGCCCCCTTTCTTCTGTGCCACAGGAACTGGGAATGATTATAGTTCTTAGAATGCTGCTTTTAGGGTCTTTTTTAGCTCCTACTTCGGGGTAGGTACTTTCCCAGCACAATAGGAATCATGAGAGACGTGTGTACGGGGAATGATCCAGACATAACTGTAGCTAGATTCTTTGAGTCACACAGTCATTGTTTTCTTTTTTAAACTTACACAAATACACTTGCTAAAAAAATCCACATGACGGCATGTGCTGGTAAAAAGATGAGAGAAGCTGAAGCCTGAGGTGTAGTGGTTGACAAACTAAACTGAAACAAAAAAATTAGGTTGTAAGAGCTTGATTTAAATAGAAATGAATGCGTGCTGCCCGTTTCATTAGTCCGACAAATCCATATGGTAGAAACATAAACAAGGACATAAACAAAAATTTCAGGTCCTCATACTGAACAGCCGAATAAACAAAACAAAGAGCGTAAAAATGTGAAACACAGAAGGTGTTGTAGAGGTTTGTCTGTTCTGTGCTACTGTAGCAGGTGGACCTTTGCCCTATGTTGATACAATGGGCTCATTCTAAGCTTATGAAAACACAATGATTAATTGTTACTTATAATTATACAGTAATGAAAACATACTTATTAATTTCTGAAGTATTTTATGGAATATATACTCCATTTCTGCTAACAGATGCTCTCAAACTTCTACACAAATTTGTATAAATATTTTAATATTAAATTTATTCAGACATCACAAGATTAATACAAATTACCTTTGGCCTCTAAAATTATAAGATGTGCTCTTGTGGTCTTATAGGTGCTCTTATAAGTGGTGGCATTTAGCTTCCAGACTTTATGTGTAGAAGAGCAATGAGCTTGTGCACTTCTTCTGAAAGACATGCGATGGGGAGAATACCACTAAAATCACTAGTGGTTTTTGTAATTGCCAGATAAGCCAGGTCTATATAGAAAATCTTTGTATCTTCATATCTTCATACTGAACAGCTGAATTCAGTTCAACTGGAAAAATTATGAGTCGGGTAGAGCCTTAAATCCATGTGAAACATTAGCCATTAAGAACAACAGCTAAAGTTAGCATTAAAAATGAAAATAAAATACATGAATAAATGGAGAAACAATGAAGTCCAGACTTTTGATCCTATATTCGATGGAGGAAATATGCGATTTTGATGCTGCTTATGTCACTTCAATGTTCCTACTGGTGGTGCGAATGCAAACAGAAGAAATGTCCATGTAGTTCTCGGGGGAGCTCCCCAGGGAGTAGTCCCTCAATAAGTCCCTAGAACTGTTTGGTCCTATGGAAAGCACCTATGGATTGCTAGCTACTAATGTACAGTGCTATGAAAAATATTTGCTCCTACCTAATTTCCTTAATTTTCAAATTTATCATGGGGTTTCAAATCTTTACACAAAATGTATTATAAGAGAAGGAGAACAAGGCAGCACAGTGGTTCAGTGATTTTCACTGTTGCCTCAGAGCAAGAAGGTTTGAACATGCTGGCCGACTCAGGCCTTTCTGTGCAGAGTTTTCATGTTCTCCCCTTGCCTGCATAGGTTTCACTCCAGTTTACTCCCACAGCTCAAACACAATCAGACTAGGTCTGGCTACTCTAAATTGCCCATGGGTGTGAGTATGAATATAAATGGTTGTTTGTCTCTGTGTTAGATAAAAAGATTGGGGACCTGCCCACAGTGTACCTCACCTCTGCCCTGAAGTCAGCTGGGATTGGGTCAGGCTTTCCCCATGACCCAATTGGATATGTGGTATAGATAATGGATGGATGAATGGATGGAAGACAAAGAGATCATGAGGAAGCATCATATAATTTATTGAAGGAAAAGGGTTAGATTCAGTTCCTGTTCAGATTTCAGGAAATAAGTGACATGGTGTGAAGTTTTCAGACCAAATACAAGACTTTGCGACTTTGTTGAAGATCTCAGTATGGTGTCAACACGGATGGTTATCTGGTGTTCAAAGAACCATAGTTACATCCATAACTACTAAAATTAATACATAACTAAAAACATTAATACTTGCTTTGATGTTTTACAAATTCCTGTGCATTCATTTGAATTTAACAAACTACTGTACACGTCATACTCTATCAAATGTGTTAATAAGGACAAATAACCCATAAGCACGACTTTATTCACTCGGTAATTAATTTATAATAACATTATTTGTCTAAAGTATAAATAGGTTATACTTATTCTCTTGGGTGGAGCAGGGGGTCCACAGTGTCTGCACAAGAGATATTTAAGAATAACGTAACTCTCAAAAACATGACAAAGAATATGAATAATAGAATATGGTCTAATCACAGTGGAAGGAAACACCTAATTTTCAAATACTTACAAGTTTTTCAGCTTTTCAAAGAAACTCTGAAAAAAAGGATATGTGCATAATTTGTGAATAGAATGTAAAAAAAAAGGTGCATAATATGTAAACATTGTTGAATTCTTAATTCTGATTGGTCAGGATGTATTAATTAATCTTCTATAATAGTGGTGTTCCCAGGTTTACAGTATATTATTGTGCTCTTTCTAATATAGTCAGGTCCACAAGTATTCGCACACTGTCACAGTTTTCATTATTTTAGCTGTCTACCATAGTACATTGAATTGAGTTTAAATAAAATAGAATGCTTAGTATGGTTATAAGAGTAAAAATGATAGACTTTCACCTATAATTTGTGTGAATGGTGTAGGAATTACAGGAATCACTTTTTTATATGAATTACTTTTTATATATGTTTATAATTACTTTTTTATATGTTTTTTATGTCACCCCCTTTTTAAAGAGACGAACTTTAATTGACAGTTGGTTGCTCAGATGTTCCATGGCCAGGCGTATGTTATTCCCTCATTATTTCACTTACAAGTAAATAGCAGAAACTGTTTACTTGTAAGTGAAACTTGTACCTCAAAACTTACATCTTAGCAAGTGAACATATCTTGGATCTAGTTTATCTAGGATTTGTCTAGTATTTCCCATTATAAGATTACAATAAACCAGATATAAGACTATTAAACCTATTTCGAGACATTTTTACTCATTTTAAACTTTAGATTTTCTTATTCTATTGGCAGAAAATTTTGCATCCTACAAGAAATAAATGCTTAAAACTAGCAAAATTATCTGCCAATAGAAGAAGTCAATATCAAAAATCAAAACAAACTTATCTGAGGGACAGCAAAATCATTAAGTGTGACCAAATCAACTACAGTGGTGCTTGTACAGCAATAGTTGCAACTAAATGTTTTCTGGTAACTTGATACAGTCCTGCACATTGGCTTAAAGGAATTTTAGCCCATTCTTCCTTATAGAACAGATTCAACAGATATTTGTGGGTTTCCTCACATGAACTGCTCACACAGCATTTTTATTTGATTTAGGTCAGGACTTTGACTTGGCCATTCAATTTATAGATTGAATGAATTGAATGAATAAACATTCAATTTATTCTTCTTTAATAATTCTTTGGTGGAATGCAATACAGATGGTAAAACACCACAAGAACAAGCAGAAAATGAAGCCTACTGCATTAAAGGCATGGCAGAGCAACATGGAAAAAACTCAGCATCTGGTAATGCCTATGGGTTCCAGACTTGGGTTGGACTGGGTATGGGTTGCACTCATTGACTGCAAAGGATTTGGAACCAAGTATTAAAATTGATATTTTAATTTATGATTTGGGCCCTTAAAAGGGGGGAACCACAAATAAAAAGAGGTAATTTCTCCATTGCTGTCAGGAAGGGCTTCTTTTTGGGCATTTTGTTTTTATATATCTTGGAGGATACTTCCATGGTAGGACAGGTCTTTCCAAGTCAGATCCTTCGATGCTCAGCAAGATTTGTTCCTAGCATTCAGAAAACACATAATGAAACAGTCTAGCGAGTTTGCAGATGTGCTTCTTCTTCAGTTGAGTTTTGGCAGCTTACAACCTTCGTGCATTACTACCATCTGGAGGACTAAAATGTGAATACTTTTAAGTGGGAATGCTTTAACCCTTTAATCCCTGATGCACACTTTTTAGGCCCATAAATTGTGTTTTGCCTAGGGAAAAATGTTGGCGTTGCTAATTTTTTAGCATAAATATGAGAAATGCTAATTGATGCGCAAGTGGTTCCCATGGAGCCACCTCTAGTAGTTAAAGGGTTAAAAATCCACTATGTAGGATTCAACCACTTGAATGCCCTTTCCTTACCCCTCCCTTTCCAAGCACATAGAGTGTACTGTGGCTGGCAGGTTGCCGTACTGTACTTCCAATTACTTATATTCCCACTCCCTTGCCTTTTCTGTTCTAAATAATAAATAGGATCCTCTATTTTCTAAATTTGTGTTCTCAAACTTGTTAGCCAGCATCAGCAAAAACTAATTTCTCTTATTTCTTTTTCCCTGTCTTCCTTTCTTATTCTTTGTTGTCCTTCATGTGCTTGCTTCCAGATTCATGCTGCCACTTGTAAAAATGTGAAACACAGAAGGTGTTCTAGAGGTTTGTCTGTTCTGTGCTACTGTAGCAGGTGGACCTTTGCCCTATGTTGATACAATGGGCTCATTCTAAGCTTATGAAAACACAATGATTAATTGTTACTTATAATTATACAGTAATGAAAACATACTTATTAATTTCTGAAGTATTTTATGGAATATATACTCCATTTCTGCTAACAGATGCTCTCAAACTTCTACACAAATTTGTATAAATATTTTAATATTAAATTTATTCAGACATCACAAGATTAATACAAATTACCTTTGGCCTCTAAAATTATAAGATGTGCTCTTGTGGTCTTATAGGTGCTCTTATAAGTGGTGGCATTTAGCTTCCAGACTTTATGTGTAGAAGTGTTCCTGAAGCGTGCATACATTTTTTTTGGCTGACTCTGTATTTGCAAGACCTGTCATTCTTAGAAATGTCAAAACAGCTGTAGGCATGTAGTTTGCTCCAAGTGTTGATCTCAGCAGGCTGTTTAGTGTTAACCCACATTTTGTCACTTCAGCTATATTCCCTGCATTCCAAAGGTATGCTTCCACAGAGTAAAAACCCAGACTGATGCTGATTGTTAGCATGACTGTGTATAATAGAATTAATAATGTTTTTATTTTATTTTCAATTCAATTTAAGCAGATTCATAGGCAAATATACATATATTTAAATAAAGGGGTAAACAAATAGGTAATAGAAATAAATAAATTAAAACATAAAATAAAATATATGAGGGTCACCATAAATAAATAGAAAGTGACAGTAAATGGGAGCACAGTATAACTTTAGCAAATTTATTTTTATGAATCTCAATTATAATTGAATTATAATATTTATATATAAATATATATAATAGATGCATTTATAGATTCGTAAGTTTATATTCAGAATTTATATACTTCCATGAAGCTGCTCTGTGACAATGTTGTTAAAAGCATTATACAAATAAAAAAATTAACTATGGTTAGATGGTTAAAGTCAGTAAAGGATGTGAAAACACATACAGTAGGGCACTAGATCATTCTTGGGCAAGTGTGCCTTGGCCCAGAGGGCTGTCCACCAGGAAAAATCATACTCAACAGTTACCTGACCTGATTAGTAAAAGGTGATCAGCAGACTGAGTAGAGCAGGTAAAACAGAAACGGCAATCCAAAGTACAAAAAGCAGTGTCAAAAATCAGAGTGGCAAACAAAACAAGGCTTAGCAGTAGCAGACAACAAGAATTTAGATTAACTAATGCTTTGCAAAGTGCAAAAAGTAACTGAGAGTCTTTATAAAGTGTGACTGTAGAATGGATGCACCTGCATCCAGTCAGCAGTCATGTGACACAAAGCCTGGGAGTGTGTCAGCTATTGTTGAGTTGAAGCACTCATGGGAAAGCAAGGAGCAATTCAATAACAGAACACCCCCTCCCCACCCTCCAAAAGTGCTACTCCCAGAGCGCCCAACGAGGTTGTTCCATTGGTGGCCCGTGGGCTTGTGCATGGCACTAAACACCACTACACAAACTTTTGCCTAGATGACGGAACAAATTTGAGGGACTTGTGCTCGGGCCTGGGCAGAAACTCAGGCACAGAGTCAGGCTTGGGCACAGGCATGGGTACAGGTGTAGACCTTGGCTTTCGTGAGGGAAACATATCTGGTACCCCAGTTTGGAGACATATAGAGCAGGATGTCATGTGGTTACTGATGTCTTGAACCATGGTATAGCCACCAAAACTTCTCGTTCAAAAGCTCATAAGTTTGATAAATATCTGGGTGCCCAATCGCTGACCAGGTGTCAGCATTAGTTCGTAGTCTTCCTCATAAGCAAGGGGGAATGTAAGTTTGTTCCAGTGGACTTTCAGCTGGCACTAGATGTAGTGAAGTTTTCATAAGTTCTTTGTCAAATTTGGGCACCTATTCCACACCGTCGTAGGGGGCCGGGCATCTATCCGCAATCTTTGCAGAAAAAATGAAGGCATGGTGTGTGTGCAACCTTCCTCCCATGATCCTGCTGCATCCATGTTTTGGCAAAGCATTCTGTCAGGTTTGAAGGGTGAGGCTGGACACATGTGCACATAGGAGGCAGCAGTAAAAGCAACTGTGTTTATTAACACAAAGGCAGAAGTACAGAATCGGCAGCCAAACTCACAGTCCAAAACATAAACAGGGTTGAGGCGATCAGTAGGGATGGGACGCTACTAAGGTACTAAGGTTTTGACGCTTTGTCAAGCTTCCGAACACAGATGTTTCAAAACACTGCTCCGAAATGCGATTCAAAATGCCCATGTTACGTGACCACAGCTAAGCGTAGCTTCAGCACATTTCACTCATTTGACAATTTGATCTAATGAATGAGGTGGGTGTCATAACACCAAGTGATAGTTTAATGAGATAATAAAGTGATGTTAAGCTGAAGGTCCGGGGTTTGCTCCTCAATACCAGAAAAGTGAGGGTTTCATAATTTTCTGATGGAGCATCATTTTCATTAAGCAAAACTAGCTACATTCACTAAAACCTCTGGCATTCCCAAAAGTTTTGAGAATGACACAAATATAAATTTTCACAAAGTCTGCTACCTCAGATTTTATGATGGCAATTTGCATGTACTCCAGAATGTTATGAAGAGTGATTGTCACAATCTGGTAGTGTAAACACTTCACACTGAGGCAGAGTAGGATGCAAGTGCAGGGCGATGTTTAATAATAATAATACACGCAAGTAATCAGAACCAAAGGGGTAGAGAGACTCGCAGTCAGGGACAGGCAGAAGTAACACAGTAAACAACAGAGACAGAGAAAACCAATATTCAGAATACAAACAGATCTAGGTCACACACAGAGAAGGCACACATGAGTAAATGGCTTGGCAACGTCGGGTAAAAGTACACTGAGTGACACTTCACAACGTCCATAAGTGAATGTGAGGCTTATATATGTGTGTAGATGAGAAACACCTATGACCAATCAGTACTCAGGTGACTGGGAGAGGTTCAATTCAATTCAATTCAATTTTATTTGTATAACGCTTTTAACAACAGACACTGTCACAAAGCAGCTTCACAAAAGTATATAAATTCTGAATATAAACTTATGAATCTATACATTTATCTATATA
>JAQMYM010004346.1:0-10717 GCA_030014255.1 Parauchenoglanis ngamensis | reverse complement strand
TTTCCTAAAACTCTCGTACCTTGTTGGTATGTCAGCAGCGCGAGCTCGTTAGTTTGCACCACTACAATATGCTCGCTGTTACTTCCACAGGCAAAAACTCACAAAGTGACTGTTAAGGAGTAATTAAAATATTTTGATGCGTACTTCTTACACTGAAGCTTCACGGTTAAAAATTAGAAATAAAAATGATTAGTAAATAATGCCTGATTTTTAAATATTCCTTTGCATTCATAAGGCAGATACACTATAAGTAGGAAATCTAAGGCTTTATTTAATGTATTGTAGTAAGGGGCGTCAAGTTGACTCAATGTGGTTAAATTTCCATAAATAAAAAGTCTATGCAAGGCACTTAGGTGCTTATTTTTATTGTTTACTTTTTGTGTGTAAAATCTTCAAGTTATTGTACGCTCAGTGGAATATACAGGCGCGCGCATGACGTCCCAGTAGACGGAATTTCTCGCGTGCACAGACGTGGGTTTATATATCCCGAGCAGTGAGGCATTCTTTTCATCATTTCCGAATCGAAAGCTCAGTGATTAAGAATTGTATCATTAAAGTGCTTTAAAGATTTCTAAGTTGGCTGTTGTCTCTTTTGATAGTGATGAAGTATAACTTGAGAACAAAAACAAATGTTCATAGGCCTAGAAATACACCTTGGAAAAAAAAATCATTGTGAAATGTTGCTTTAACGCATCCTAAATTATTCACATTGAGTCCATGTCAACCTATCTAGCTATATCTATCTCCTAACGACAGAATGATGAAATGACCAAACGCCCTCATAAACTATAAAAAGCTGAATAAGAAAAACGGCCTTTGTGTCTAAGACATCAATTGAACACATAAATGACGTATTTAGCTCTTTGTAATAATAATAATTATTATTATTATTATTATTAGTAGTAGTAGTAGTAGTAGTAGTATTACTATTATTATTATTACATAGCCTATTTGTTTAGCGGATATTGAAATAAAGAGGAAATAATTCGGCCTAGTTTCACCCTAATGTTGTGGATGAATACTATTTCCTTTGCTTATTAAATGAAACGGCTGTGCGTTAGAAATAGATATAAACGTTTTGACTCTGCAGGGTAGAAATAAGGTTGCGCAGTATACAAGCTAGGAGCCACTGCGTTCAGACCGTAGATTTATTGTTTGGGGAAGTCATAGAACTGTACAGCAGTGTTTCACTGCCTGAAAGAACTCCAGATGTCCAAAAAAAAACCAAAAAAAAGGAAATGAAATAAAATAAAATAAAAAAAAATAAATAAATAAAAATCAAAATAAAATAAAAAAAACTTTATTGGAAACTACGAAAGCTAAAACTATAAGAACGGTTTGCTCAGATGAGGGAGCCGGTGTGTGTGTGTGTGTGTGTGTGTGTGTGTTCAACTAATTCATTTGTTTGAAGGGGCGCACAGAATGCTCAGCTGTAAAAATTATTCCTCACCTATCAAGTTTATGTGAAATGTAATATTTATCGACTCCAATACGGTTTGAAATGTATCTGTCACAGTATCCATATAACTCATGCGATTATCTTATTTTCCGCACCGTTTAGCCTGTTTAACAAGCGCGGGCTGTTGAAAAAATTCAGTGTCGATGTGACTGTGTTTGCTCATCAAGCTGCTATTACGTCACCGGGGTATAAATGACTCTATGATCTTATCAGTGTCAACATTTAAAGATATGTTGATTACCTAAAAAAAGTCTATTTCGTCTAACAGGCTGGGTTCAGAAGGGTGTTTGACTGCATATTGATATGACGACAGTGTGTGTCTATATCGTTTAACAGACTGGATTTTTTTTTTTTTTTTTAATAGATGTATTTTTGAAATTAATAATGAATACTGTTCATTCGCAATATCCTACATTTTCCCTCGCTTTGTGTTTCTCTTTTATGTTTTCCTATCTCGCCCAAACCTGTGCTACAGCTTACTCTCATTGCGCAATTAGTATTTATTTACACACAAACACACATAAGCTCTGTTATTTATGTTTTATTCTTCCACATTTGTGAGTCCGGACAATAAAAATCTATTAAAATCAGCTAATCTAATATCGCCCTGTAATCTCCCTGACACCATCTTGCTTTAACATGATCTATTATTGCTAGACTGATAGTCAGGGCTTCTTGGGAAGAATGATTAGCTAATTATATATACTGACATAATAAAATAGATAACAGATAAATCGCTCAACATGTGCTGGAATCAATGACACTGATGTGCAGAAATGTGTTAGCAGTAATCAGTGAAGACAGACCGAAAGGGTGGTGATTATGGAGTAAATAATGTCTAAGGTTTGTTGTCATGAAAATCTATGGTCCTCACGAGCCGCTGCTGACATTAGAAATTCATTGTAAAATAGGCCACACTGCCAAAAATGACATCTTAACACGTTATAATATCTTGAATATAGTCAAAACGATCTGGCAGTTTCTATTTCCCTATTTTTGACTGATTTAGCAGTTCCTATATTCCTAGAATTACAAGAAACTAAATAGAAGATTATTAAACCTATTTCTTGACATTATTTCACTAATTTTAAGCTCAAAATAGTCTTGTTCAATTGGCAATTATTTTCTAATATTAAGCATTCATTTCTGAAAGAAAGATAGAATAAGAAAATAGTAAAGATTAACAACTTAAAAAACGTACTGACTTAAAAATAGTAAATTATGTCTAGAAATAGGCTTAATAATCATAAACCCTGACAAATATAAGACCATAAAAGGTTTTAATCTAACTGAATACTGATTGTAGTGTATTCAGTTAGATTAAAATCTTTTATGGTCTTATATTTGTCAGGGTTTATGATTTTATATTTAATGAATAAGTTTATAATCGAATACAAAATCTTTTCAATGGCCTTGTGACAGATATATCTAAAATACTTAAGGGTTCTTTGCCATGGTTCTACAACAGTGTTTATAGTCTAGTTTATTTACAGCAGGCTATCAGAAATCAAGCTCTTATATAAGCATCTCACCTTGGCATGGATTCAGTTAAGTGACTTATCCTCTAATCATGTTACACAGGCACTCTGTTTGATTCCTGTGTCTTCACTGTGCTGTTAGCATTTTCACATTTACCATTTACCCACTTGGTCATCCAATGTAACAGGCAAAAACATGCAAAATTTGTCTCACACAGATTTATGAGGCTGGTTAAGAGTATTTATGATGCCCTGATTTTTCCCTTGTAATTAGTTTTTTTGAAATTTCAGCTGAACCTAATGCAGTTAGCATCATTAGCATAGCTCAACAGGAGTTACCTAACATACATTCATGCATCATTTGCCATCATTTGAAGTCAGTTTATCCATAGCATTTATTTACTTGAGCCTTTAAGTGATAAAAATGTATCTACTTGATTACTTATGTAAAGCAGGTCGTTCAAACAGTTCAAAGCTTTTGATGTGATATTTGTGATCAGCACCCAAAAATCTATTCTTTGTTGAATCTTGAATCTGTTCAAGAAGCAAAAACTTTGTTGTGCAGTGTTATAAGTATAGAGGCGGAGAAGCGACATCTAACCCAGTTTACTGGGGTACATTTGAAGGTCAGAGTTTTCAATTTGAGAGTTAGCTCATAACAGCAGTTTTCGATGTCTGTTGTGATTGTTATAAGCTATAACTCATATCGAAAATCTGAAACACTGGTACACAAAACAGACCTTTTGGTATGATTATAATACTCCTGTATACATAAAGATTATTTAATATCAATACATGGGTTGTAGCTCATTACTTATATTACTGAATTATTAAAATTACACAGTCCATAAACAAGTCATTGTGCCACGACTTGGGGTTTCAACCACAGTGTGTGCCTGTGTGTAGTTGAGAACCTGAGAATGCAGACCCCATGCAGTATTAATGAGCAAATCATTTTCTGCTACACATATGCTACAGTTCCACAGTTCCACAGAACACCTGTAAACCTGGTGGCGCTTACAAACAATCTAGCAACCGATTACAGAATACTAGTGGTCAAGAATATTTGTCTCACTGTTTTCTCTGAGTTCACTGATGGATTGCATAATCTTCAGGCATATGTTGAAATGACAGCAGACCAACTGAGCAAAATCAACTCTATTTCTCCTTTTCTATCGGTAATTTGATCAGCACTGAGTGGAGCAGCAACACCGTAAGTCTCAGACACATGGTGGAAGTTGAATGCTGCTCATCAAGCAGCACTTACCACAATGCACAGCCTCGTTTTTACTCTTTTCCTTCTTAATAATGCATCTTTTGTTTGCCTACCATCCCCTTAAATCATGTACAATCAATATTTCCTTAATCATCAAATAAAATAGTTTTAAATTATAGCTTAGATCTACAATAGCCAATACCACCACCTGCAAAAAGGACAGCTGACTGGCATACTGACATTAAAATGACCTAGAAGAATTATAATTGGTGTTATTTATGAATAAACACTTATTTAAGCAAATACTGTACAGTAGATGCCCATGCAGTTTATAATGTAGTTAAATAAATCTTTAAGGAACAAGGAGCCTTTTCCAATGAATAGAATTACTTTTTTTAAATGGTGGTTTAACAAAAGGAAGCACCGCAGAGTATAAAAAAAACAAACGACTTGAAGAACTGTCATGACGTCTGCATGCACTTTTTTCTTCTGTGTTTGTGGCTTGCGACTGGTGACTCATGGTAGGTGGTGTGAGGGCTTTCTAATCTCTGAGTGGTTGTTTGAGATCTGGTGATTTTGTATAAAAAACTTCCCTGTGTACTTTCAGCTGTTATTTCAAGAATACAAGTGATTCAATGTGATAAGTAACCCAGTTCGAACAATAATCAGAGCATATTTTACTCTTTCTGTTTATGTTTAGGAAGGGTTTCTATAAAGTGTTTAATATATATGTATTTATATAGTGTTGCAGGACAGGCTTTGGAAGGACCCTGGGAAATTCCATTTCACTATACTGTATTTGTGAGGACTGCAGATTGTGTCTTTTATAGTCTGTGTGTGTGTTGTGGGTGTGTGCTTAAGTGGATGAATAAAAAAAACATTATCTGCTACTGCGGCACTTCTATTCCTAGCTTGTCTAATGACTACAAACTGATTATGTTATTTATGATCCACACAACACTGTATTTAAGACTAATACCTACATGATGTCATCTTTCAACTTAATCTTGGGTAGGATTCCTAATATCGATGAATTTTAGTGAATAACAAACAACTTAAAGAAGGACAACATTAAGTACAAGCCTGTTTTGCAAGTGTTTCCCGAAAACTTTCGGTAACAGAGATTCATTTTTTTTTTTTTAAGTATTTTTTTGTTGGCTCCGCCCACCTCAAGTCTGGAGAAAAGCCACACAAGGTGATAGTCAAACAATTTATTTGCGTCGATTAAACAGCAGAAACAGACAAAGATAGACAGGGTTTGTAAATAGGAGACGATAGACCACGCGTAATCAACAATTTACAACAAAAATTACAGTATGTTTGCTTGGAAGGGCTACGCAGAAAAGAAGGGAAGTCGTTAGCGCTAACTAGTATTAAATGAACGTGACTAGCTTATGTGGTATGGTAGTAGTAGTTAGCATTACTGCCATACAGCTTCTGGGTTTTGTATTTGAACTCAGCTAACCATGTCCAGTTCAACTAGTTCTGGGGCTTTAAATATACATGATCAGATCATGTTGGCTGTACAAAAAAAACAAATCAAATTCAATCACATGGGACCAATATACAAATTTGAATCAAGTAAACTTAATGAACATATTTTTTTAGTGTAGTGGCATCATCACTTATTTACTGTATAGGTTTGCTTCCATTTATTTTATGATAATATCTCTTGAACAAGCTGATAACCCTTTTACTTTAATGACATACTAATGACAGTAATGACAGTGTTAATACTGGAAATGGTGACCTAGGCATTTACATTTATGGCATTTGACCGACGTTCTTATCCAGAGAGGTTTACAGAAGTGCTTTGACGTCTCTATCAATAAATGCGTCTTGATCCTGGGTCACTAGGTCACAGAATAAGAATACTATCAGTTTAACAAACTCTGTTGAGGAGGTAAAATAGTAAGAAAAACGTACAGACAACATAGATTTATTTACGTGCTAATTTAAGTACTTCATAAAGAAGAAGTCAAAGAGGATGAGGACAGATGAGAGTTTGGCTGATCTAGCACCCTGCAGCTTCTCAGTGAAGGCCACAAGGGCAGATTCTGTGGAATGTGCCACTTTGAAGCCAGATTGATTAGGATCTTGGAGGTTGTTCTGTGAGAGGTAGAGAGACAGTTGGTTGTCAATGGTGCATTTGAGGATTTTAGAAAGAAAAGTGAAGTGATATTGGTTGGCAGTATTGAATGCAGTTGGTAAATGCCCAGCAAACACAGAACGTCCAACTAACATTAGCTTATGGTTCTCCTACAGTTAGTTTTACAAAAACCTTCTGCCAGCGTTTAGAGAGCCTTCTCTCCAGGTTAATGTTAGGGGAACATAAATTCAACCAAACAGGAACATTCTCCAAAGGTTCTTCAAAAATTCCCACATTACAAACATTAGGAGAATGTTAGAAGGTTCTATAAACCAAAGCATGCAACCAAAAACTAATGTTATATTTAGATAAAACAAAAGTTTCCTGGCACACAACCAAATAAACCTTCACAGAACATTCTTGTAACCAAATAATAACATTCCCAGAATGTTATGGGAACGTTTCTGAGCCATTAATTATAGTAGTGGGGAGGGGAGAAGGTCTTGTGAGATGATTGGGATTGGGAGTGTTGTAAAATGGATTGGATCCAATGAGCATGTGGTAGGATTGCGAGACAAGATGACTTGCCAGATATCTTCTGTTGCTAGATGAGTTTAAATTTGCACAAGTAAATAAGTATTAAAATTCTTTATCAGGCCATATTGCTATTAATGTTTTAATGGCGCCTATAAGGCAAAATTATTCATCAAGAGCTGCTTTATTCAAGCTAGAAAATGTCATGCAGGTATGTGCGAGTCATAATGTTTGTGTAATAAATAAGAAAGGGGTTTTTTTTGTTGTCGTTCATTGCTCTAAGCTTATTTGCTTGTCATTCATGTGTAATGAAAGATGCCGTTACACTCATTGCTTGCCTGTTGCAGTTATGTCACTGTTGCCATTTTAAATGTAGATATTCATAACACAACACAGAGTAGTGGTAAATCAAAGTCCTGCAGTAGTGTTGTTTATTGCATAACTATATTTGCATAATACAATTCAGATATGAATGTGATATAAAATCCACCATTTCACTTTTACCATTAAGCTAGACAGTCCAGTCCTTGTTTGAGCTAGGATGTTAGTGCAGGCTGGTATTTTAGTCATATTACAAAAGGTTATTAAATATTTTATTGTACAAGTAGCAGTAAAATGGCACCTTTTACATCAGAAATGGCTTGCTGTAAAAGCATAATATCTAAAATTAGACATAACATTAAATATGAGATATTTTCTCAGTAGTGTTTCTGCTAAAAGTGATGACAGGCTAAGAAAAACCTGACACCCTTTTAGCAGTCAAACTCCTTTCCTCTTTCTATAACAACATTTCTTTATTATGAAAATTCAAAGAGTATTTCACATCAAAATGTGTTTAGACAGACTTATATTCATTATTTTGTCAAACTAAATTATACCTTGACACCACGGGACCATACATGTGCAGCTCCTTAGAGTGTACATGTCATTAATATTACTGTGCGAAACTAAACAGCAGTTAGACATTCCAGCTCACTGCCTAAACTAAACTAAAAACATAAAATTACACTTTTATTTACCAACTAGTCCCACACATATTATGAAAAACACAATATGGACAGATATGATAAATAATAGATAATATATGAATAATAAATGATTGAAAGTGCTATCATGGCAAAGCTCAAAACCGGGTCTATGAACACTAAATCAAACCAGTAATCTAATAAAAAAATCATGACTCACTTTTCAAACAAGTCAGACTTGCTTAGTTACTTTCTTTCTAATCATAATTTGCATTCATAATTTGGTTCCCGTTGTTTTGGCTATACAGGCTACCATTTGCATAATAATATGAATATAAAAGCAGCTACTCTGATTGACATCACTTGAACATAAACATTTGCATTTTCTTTTCTAAGAAATACAGATTTTCCTGTCAGACATTAAAAAGATACCACGGGCTACTTTTTTTCTAGTTGTCATGCCAATATCTAAACAGTTTGTAATAACTATTAAGAGAAGATTCAACCAAAAAAAGTGACAATTTTAGTTGGCAGTGAAACTGAAATGCATGTATGCATCTGAGTTGAGAATCTAGGTAGGGAGAAAAACCGTCACAACATATTGTCTGACAAAACTGTTTTTGAGGCCTACGGCCTTTGGTACCATAAAAGCCTGTGCTGTCTCTCACAGGTCTTTGTTTATGCTCTACATGTGATAAATACATGGCAGTAGAGTGCTGTACTTAAGTTAAAATGAAATATTGAAAGGCTTGTGGATGCAGTAACTGATGCTAATTTAATAAATGCTGCCTCTGAACCCAGTGTGCAAAAGAGTCTTTGAGAACAAACACTAAGCCAATAAATAGGAATGAGTGTTACAATAATCAGATCTTACTATAGTTTATTCACAAGACATATTACATATGTCTCTCTGGTAATGTACAACAGTAGAATATATAGTATTGTGTGTGTGTGTGTGTGTGTGTGTGTGTTTAGAGTCAAACAATAATAATAAAACTAAAAGACAAAAGAACAAAAGTAAATGTTTGTATAACTATGAAATAAATTAGACAGCAAACTAAAATGTAAAGGGCACAAAATTAAAGAGACGCACATGAGTTATTAGGTGCATGATGGGAAATAGGAAAGAAAAGATGGTGTTTGTAGATTTCACTCTCTGACTACAGAATAGCACTACTTAAAGCTTAACTGTGAGCAAGTAATTATTAAGTGAACTGAGTGGGGAACTAGATGTATTTATTTACAGGTTAGTTTTGTGTGCCATCAGAACTGGTGTAAATACAACCTCATTTGTGAACCCCAACAGAGGTTTTGCATAATCAAAACCTGTTGTTAAAACAGTTGAAACCTTCATGAGTGAAATCACATTTGCATTCAAGATGACACATTATTATGTAAAGATTATGGCAAGAATGGTTCATCATCAACATCTTTTTCCCACCTCTATGCAGGGTCAATGTTGAGCAGATAGGGTTAAGGGTCTTGCCCAAGGGCCCAACAGTGGCATAATCAGCTGATCAGCAACCCAGTGCCTTAGCCGTTGAGCCGTACTCTTGAAAATGACAGTACTTATTTAGATCATATCATTATTCATCATATCATGGGCTGTAATATGCATGTATTGCAGCTCTGCAATCTTTGGAAAAAAAGCATGAGCCTTAGGTGACTTCTGAGAAGAGAACTGTAATGCCAGTAATACAAGAACCTTCCGGGATGAATATTGTAATGTTATGAACAACTCATGACCCATGTGCGGGCTATGCGTTTAGAAAAGAGGTAGTAACAATAGTAAAAATCTTGTTGCCATAGAAACAAGGTTCAAAATAAACTGAAGAGAGGTTTATGGGAACTATTGCTTGTTCCTGGGAAATAATGGGGTCACGTCATGGTGGGATGGATTCAAAGGCAACAGAAATGTGATTGTCTGTTTTGAAAGAGAGAGATTTTGACTGGCAGCCAGTATCCAGAATGAAGCATGGTCAACTTGTGTGAGTTAAAGTTTCAGGCTCCTGTCATCTGATAGTTTCATCAGTTCATTTTCCAACAGTGGTCAGAACTATGTCTCCTGAAACAGGATCCATAGAGATAGGGTCCAAAATGCAAAGGTTTCCATGTTGTGGGTCCTCTGGGAAGAAGTCTGCAAACTTTCATGACAACTGAGTCAAATGCTGGGTTATAGCACTGGATATGTGGGCATGAGATGAGAGGCTTCCGATTTTTCACTTAGGAGTGAAAACTTTAAATTGTCTTTCCTTGAATCTTCTGTTCCAAAGAAAGTTTCTTCTTGAAGTCTACAAGTGTATCTGAAACCAAAAACACTGTAATGTTTCTGCCTTGTATTGATATATTGAGCTGATATAACTGGTCAAATATATCTGATAAGTTGGCCAATATTGCACAAAAGTTATCATCAGAGTAGCATAATGCTCAGCAAGAGAGGAATGCTGTTCTTCCAGAAATGTGTGCACTTCCTTTCTCAGTTCCAAAAGGTGACTAAGCAGTGGCCCTCTTGAAAGCCATCTTATTGTTTGTCAAAGTTACAGTTACATTCATCACTTCCTGTGGTTCTAGGTTTATTGGTAGACTTTCCCTACATAAGAAACAGTGCATCCCCTTAGCATCTGGTGCCCTCTCTTGGATGTACTTGGATGTATAATCAAGGCAGGGCATTACATTATTTGCCATGATAGGAAGTTGGAAGTTCTTTGAAAAACAGTAGCTCCTCATGAAGATAACTGTCCCTGCAGTGTACTGTCCCTGCACTAACAATGCAGGCTTTACTAATGTCAGTCAACTCCTCCTGATGAATGGCAAAACCCTTGACACCATGTGTGCCTTTGGCACTCAGTATCATCACATACAGTGGGGCAAAAAAGTATTTAGTCAGTCACCAATTGTTCAAGTTCTCCCACTTAAAAAGATGAGAGAGGCCTGTAATTTTCATCAAAGGTATACCTCAACTATGAGAGACAAAAT
>JAQMYM010004345.1:0-14037 GCA_030014255.1 Parauchenoglanis ngamensis | reverse complement strand
TCTTCAGCAGCTGGAAACCTATATCAGGCAAGAATGGGACCAAATTCCAACACCAAAACTCCAGAAACTCATAACCTTGATGCCCAGATGTCTTCAAACTGTTTTGAAAAGAAGAGGAGATGCTACACCATGGTAAACATGCCCCAGTGCCAACTTTTTTGAGACCAGTAGCAAGCATCAAATTTGAAATGAGCTCATTTTGTGCATAAAATTGTACAATTTCTCAGTTTAACCATTTCTTATGTTATCAGTGTCCTGTTGTGAATAAAATATTGGCTCATGTGATTTGAAAGTCTTTTAGTTTTCATTTTATTCAAATTTATAGAACGTCCCAACTTTTCTGGAATTCGGGTTGTAATATTATTAATATAATTATGATTAAAACTGCATCTTAAGCGTTTCATCTAGAGTACTTTAGGTGCAAAGATGAAACTTCATCTTTGATGAAAATCATCATATGACTGGCCCCAATGAGTGTGCCAAATTTCAAACTTTTACTATTCAGTAATGGGTTGCCATAGACACACTAGACAGAAGAAGATAAATAATAAGAAAAGGTAGAAACACAACACTGCTTTACTGCTTGGTCCCAATAATAAGAAAAGAAACATAACAGAAAATAATCAAAAAAATAATTTTCATATTCCCATATTTCTTATTATTATATTGTATATAATCCATTCTGTAATCTTGGTCTTAATCTTCAGAATGAGCTCTTAATGCAGAGGGTAGCATGGCACGCATAGATCTAGTTTTTACCAAGCTATGAAGAGAATTGTTTTGGATGAGAAGTAAAACCTTGACAGAAAGGAGAGAACACCCAGTTCACAGATAAATTCTGTGTGTCAGGTATAGATAGAAAGAGAGTCGAGTCACATCTTAGTCACTATCACAGTGGCCACAGTATCTCAGTGGCCTTGGAGTTAGTGTCAGTGAAGGGAGTGAGAGAGATAATATAAATATATACTTTTGTCATCATCATCATCATCATCATCAGCTTTCGGCTATTCCTGTTAAGGGTTGCCACAGCGGATCATCTCTTTCCACTTTTTCCTGTCCTCCGCATCTTTCTCTATTACACCAACTACCTGCATGTCCTCTCTCACCACATCCATAAATCTCCTCTTAGGCCTTCCTCTTTTCCTTTTGCCTGGCGGCTCCATCCCTAGCATCCTTCTCCCAATATATTCAGCATCTCTCTTCTGCACATGTCCAAACCAACGTAATCTCGCCTCTCTGACTTTGTTTCCAAACCGTCCAACCTGTAGAAAGATGCTCTAATATACTCATTCTTAATCCTTTCCATCCATGTCCTAGTGCAAATCTTAGCATCTTTAACTCTGCTCCCTACTCTCACTACAGATCACAATGTCATCCGCAAACATCATAGTCCATGGTGGCTCCTGTCTGATCTCGTCTGTCAACCTGTCCATCACCATAGCAAATTAGAAAGTGCTCAAAGTTGATCCTTGATGTAATTCCACGTCAACCTTGAAAGTATCTGTCACTCCTACTGCAGATTTCACCACTGTCACACTTTCCTTGTACATATCCTGTACCACTCTTACATACTTCTCTGGCACTCCCGACTTCCTCATACAATACCACAACTCTTCTCTAGGCACCCTGTCATATGCTTTCTCTAAGTCCACAAAGACACAATGCAACTCCCTCTGGCCTTCTCTAAACTTCTCCATCAACAACCTCAGAGCAAATATTGCATCTGTGGTACTCCTTCCTGGCATGAAACCATACTGCTGCTAGCTAATCATCACCTCCCTTCTTTACCTAGATTCCACTACTCTTTCCCATAACATCATGCTGTGGCTCATCAATTTTATCCCTCTGTAGTTACCACAGCTCTGCACATCACCCTTATTCTTAAAGATCTGCACCAGTACACTTCTTCTCCACTCCTCCAGCATCTTCTCATGTCCCAAGATTACATTAAACAATCTGGTTAGAAACTCCACTGCCATCTCTCCTAAACACTTCTATGCTTCCGCAGGTATGTCATCTGGCCCAACAGCCTTTCCATTTTTCATCCTCTTCATAGCTGTTCTAACTTCCTCCTTGCTAATCCATTGCACTTCCTTATTCACAATCCCCACATCATCCAACCTTCTCTCTCTCATTCTCTTCATTCATCAATCCCTCAAAGTACTCTTTCCATCTGCCCAACACACTCTCCATGCTTGGGAGTACATTTCTGTCTTTATCCTTTATCACCCTAACCTGCTGCACATCTTTTCCAGCTCGATCCCTCTGCCTAGCCAATTGGTACAGGTCCTGTTCTCCATCCTTAGCATCCAATCTCTCATACAGTTCACCATACACCTTTTCTTTAGCCTTTGCTACCTCTCTCTTCACTCTACGCCTCATCTCCTTGTATTCTTGTCTACTTTCTACATCTCTTTGACTATCCCACTTCTTCTTTGCCAGCTTCTTCCTCTGTATACTCTCCTGTACTTCTTCATTCCACTACCAGGCTTCCTTGTCCTCCTTCCTCTGTCCAGATGTCACACCAAGCACCTTTCTAGCGGTCTCCATTACCACTTCTGTTGTAGTTGCCCAACTATCTCGTAACCTTTCACTGCCACCCAGTGCCTGTCTTAATTCCTCTCTGAACTCCACCTATCAGTCTTCCTTTTTCAACTTCCACCATTTGATCCTTGGGTCTACCCTCACTCTCCTTCTCTTCTTCATCTCCAATGTTATCCTACATACCATCATCATCATCATGCTGCCTAACTACGCTTTCCCCTGCCACCACTTTGCAGTCTACAATCTTCTTCAGGCTGGTCCTCCTGCATAGGATATAATCCACCTGTGTGCATCATCCTCCACTCTTGTATGTCACCGTGTGCTCCTCCCTCTTCTTAAACTATGTATTTACAACAGCCATGTACATCCTTTTTGCAAAATCCACAACCATCTGACCTTCTGGATTCCTCTCCTTGACACCATACCTCCCAATCACCTCCTCATCTCTGTTCCCTTCACCAACATGATGACCATTTAAGTCTGCTCCAATCACCACTCTCTCTCCCTCAGTTACACTCTTCACCACCTCATTCATATCACTCCAGAATTCTTCATTCTCATCCATCTCACACCCAGCTTGTGGGGCATATTTATTAACAACGTTCATCATGACACGATCAATTTGCAGTTTCATAACCATCAGTCTGTCACACTCTTTTAACCTCAAACACTCTGGACCAACTGTTCCTTTAGGATAACCCCTATGCCATTTCTCCTCCCATCCACCCCATGGAAAATCTATTAGAACCCCCTTCCGATACACCAAGCCTCACTCCCCTTCCATCTGGTCTCTTGCACACAAAGTATATCAACTTTTCTTCTCTCCTTCATATCAGCTGTCTCTCTTCCTTTACCAGTCATACTACCAACATTCAAAGTTCCTACCCTTACATCCACGCTCTTTACCTTCCTCCTCTCCTCCTTCCTCCAGACTTGCCTTCCTCCTCTTCTACTCATTCTTCAGCCAACAGTAGCCCAATTTCCGTCAGCACCCTGTCGGCTAATGGGACTGGTGGCAGCCATTGTTAACCCGGGCCGTGACCGATCCGGTATGGAAATTTGTTTTTTTTGTCCACATGTTTGATTTGGTAAAGTTTTATGTCCGATGCCCTTCCTTGAACAACCCTCCCCATTCATCTGGGCTTGGGACCGGCACACAGAAATACACTGGATTGTGCACCCCCTTGTGGCTGGTTTGTTTGAAGACTGACTGTGATGGGCCATATTGCTGGAAAGCCCAGAAAATATAGAGGTGTAAAGAGGGATGTATTCAAATCACACTTTAGGTATCAAGGTATATGACAATTTAATTTATGTGAATAATGAATGAACTGTATGTATTGCCTGAGTAGAGATACTATCAAGAAATTACAAGGAATGCAAATACATTGCCTGTCCAAAAAAAAGTCACACTAATATTTTGTTAGATTGCCATTAGGTTTGATTACGGCATGCATTCGCTGTGACATCATTTCGATGAGCTTCTCCGATGTCACAACAATTATTTCCATCCAGAGTTGCATTGAGTTTTTCACCAAGACATTGTAGAGATGATAGGACAGTCGGAGCACTATCCAAATTCTTCTCCAGCACATCCCAAAGATTCTCAATGGGGTTAGGGTCTGGACTCTGTGGTGGCCAAACCATGTGTAACAATCTCGTGCTCCTTGAACCACTCTTTCACAATTTGAGCCCAATGAATCCTGGCATTGTCATCTTAGAATATGTGGTGCCATCAGGGAAAAAGAAATTCACTGATGGAATAACCTGTTCAATCAGTATATTCAGGTAGTCAGCTGCCCTCATTCTTTGGGCACATAACATTGCTGAACCTATTCCTGACCAACTGCAGCAACCGCAGATCATAGCACTGCCCCCACAGGCTTGTACAGTAGGCACTAAGCATGATGGCTGCATCACTTCATGCGCCTCTCTTCTTACCCTGATGCACCCATCACTCTGGAACAGGGTACATCTGGACTGATCAGACCACATGACCACCTTCCATTGCTCCAGAGTCCAATCTTTATGCTCCCTAGCAAATTGAAGCCTTTTTATCCTGATTAGCCTCACTGATCAGTGGTTTTCTTAAGGCTATACAGTTGTTTAGTCCCAATCCCTTGAGTTTCCTTCGCATTGTGTGTGGAAACATAACAGTGAATTGATTTTTTATGATTGGATTTCACCAAATGTTTCAGTGATCGTTGATCACCATCATTCAAGATTTTGTCGCGACTCTGTCCCTCTACGCTGCACGGCAGGCTCGTGTGCTCTCACAGCCGCCGTCGCACTCAGCGCGGAAGCGTCACTTCCGCTTCATGCCACGAACTACACAGAACTACAACCCTCGTGCGTATGCTCCCCCGGCGAGGTTTCGTGACTAAGTGAATGCCGGTGTTTTCTATCGTGGACAATCAGCGGCGTATTTAAGGATGCCCGTTTGCGCTTCGATTTGTGGAAGCATTGCGTTTCCTCGCGTCACGCTGTTGTCGAACTCTGTGCTCGTTTCTGGATTTCCTAGTTGGACTGTTCCGAGTTGGATTCTCGTGTTTGCACCTTTCGCCTGGACATTCCTTTTCTCTGTGGATTATTTTCTGACTCTCTTCAAAGGTTTGTGCCTGTATTTCTCGAGTTTGTTTTCCCGCGTTTTTGTTCCGTGCCTGAACTCTCGTTATTCACGTATGCTGGACGCTTGCTGATGCTCTGTTTGATTTCCTGGGTTTGAACTTTTGCCTGGACTTTCTCCCTTGATTTGGTTTACCTGTGTTACGCTGCCTATTGTGTGCTAACCAGTTTATGTTTATTGAATTATCCTCCGGCCTGACGTTTGGCACCTCCGCTTATTTTGTGTGTGTATGCTTGGACATTAAAATATAATGAGTTTTACAAAACCGCCCTCTCACCTGCGTATGTGTCCCAACAAACTCGACCGGCGTGACAGATTTATTTCCGACCACATTCCACGAAGATGATAGTTCCCCACTATCCTTCCAGTTTTTAATAATGAATTGGACAGTTCTTAACTCAATTTCAGTAGTTTCAGCAATCTTATTAAATGTTTTTCATTGAAAACTCTCAATTTCATTGAACCAGAAATGTTGGTCCCGCCCTCAGGTTTCAATAAATAAATAAAAATAATGATTCCCTTCTTCTTGGTCAAGTTTTTATTACTGGTAATTGTTGGCTTTGAAGAAGAAATATCAGGTCTGTCTTTAGCGAATCAAGATTCTTTTTGTGTTGGAATTCTGTTTACTAGAACTTAATTGGCTCTTGGCCTCTCTTGTCTCTTAACCAAATGATGGCCACTTCTCTGTCTTGTTCCAGATTAATTTGAGAGAGGTTTATAGGTCTGCTCCTGTTTACAATCTTCTATTGTACTGTATCACAATGGATAAGTCAGAATATTTGTAGATTTGATTGTTTTTTTCAGGCAGTGGATTGGGGGATACAGGGGTGATGGTGTGGGGCCGGAAGATGGGGATACTTAAATAAAATTAAATGGATCATGAAGAGTATTATGCAATTCCTTCTGTGTTATGTATCACTTGTCAACGTATTCTTAGGTACTCACATTTATTAAATTGCACTTCAAGTCAAGTCAAGTGGCTTTTGGGGCAGCTGTGCCCTAAAGGTTAGAGAAGCGGGATTGGGACCCTGGACCAGCAGGATGAATATCTGGGCTGGGTATGAGTGAATGAACAGCACTTTCCCTTCTCTGCATCTGTAGTTGAAGTGCCAACTGGGCATTGCCCACTGTTCTGGGTATGTGTGAATGGGTTAAATGAAGAGAAATAATTCATACCCTGTTTGGTTCAAGGTATGCCATAATCAGGTGGTTCTATCATCATTTCAACCATTATACATTACATAGTGAATTGAGACAACACCAGAACCATGCTGCTACATATAAAACAACACAGAATTACAGAAAGTGCACATATCTGACATAAAACAATGCAGGACTACATAAAGTGTATGTGTGCAAACAGGCAAACATTTACAAGATGGTGCATTATAAAGACAGTGCAGCCCTAACCAGTATACATTCTTGGTTAGAACAAGGTGCAGAGGTATAGTCGGTTGCATAAGTCATATGCATTTTAACAGTGACGTACATACTTACAATGTATATTGTTACATTACACTTCAAAACAAGTCAGTTACATTTGTTTTTATTATTACTAATATTTTCTTGTAAAAAAAAAAAAAAAAAGTTTGACAATGCAGTGCACCATTTATTTTTTTTAAAAATCCAAGGGTGGGCTGAAACTTCTGGCCTGTAGCATGTATATACTGTGTGTATGTAATGCATCTCTATAGTGAGCAATGTAGTGTGCTAACTGACCTCACTCTCTGAGTACGCTTCACTGAGAAAACATGGTGGTGGCAAGGTTGCCAGGTTGACACCATACTGTGCTAGATTAGGAGCAATGCAGCCAGTGTAATGAGCGAGACCACAGGTGATGGGTGTTATTTGTTTGGTTAGCAAGATACTTGGGATCATAATGACGTAGAGAAGTAGGCACACAGAGCATTAGAGGTAGCTAAGCTGCTGACTACCTGTCTAGCTTGTGCTACAGGTGATGCCTACATTTACGTTTAACTTCTTATGTTCTTTTATATGTCTGTACACTGAAAAAAATTAATATGTGGTCATTTAGATGTAAAATTTGTGTTATGTGGCCAATTAACATAGTATTAACATACTCTAATCATGTTATAATGTAGCTGGAGGATGTGTCCTGTAACGGTAGGTGTAAATTAGGCCTGGTGTTTAGAGTAATGAGTAGTGTTACCTTCTCCCACTTCAGAGACCCTGGTTTGAGCCCTCATAAAGTAAGTTGTTTTTTTCTTGGATATAATTTCATAACAGACTAATTTCAGGATTTAATGGTTGTAGTGATGGCATCGGGGCTGCAAGCGTGCCTCCTGAATGAGTCTTTGCAATATATAGGAGGTCCTCGGGTTATGTGCACCTTGACATTTGACGTTTCGAGTTTACGATGCTCACGCGCATGGCTGAAGAATACTTAGTAGCGCAGCGTATGAGTGAGGGAGATCAGTGACGTACATTATATTAAATGTATATTTATGCCCTTTTCCTTTTTCTGTGGCTTAGTTGTGTTTTTATGTTCTAGATTATGATTTTACAACTGTGTTAGGATAGGTAAGTGACTAGGCTAGGGTATGTTTTGACTTGCACCAAAATTCGGGTTGTATCACGGCCTTGGGTACAGAACTGTGTGGTAAAACAACGACTCTCTATATCTCAAAACAGAAAGAATATAAAATATCTCAAATGAAAATCTGTTCAGGAACACTGTTGTTCACAACAGTATTTGCAGATTTTTAAGACTCAAATGATGGGCATTAATTGGAAATTGATTAGCATTGATAAACATGCAGATACATAGATAGATAGATGTACTTTATTTATCCATGAGCGGATATTTGAAAATGAATAAAACTCGTGACTAATGAAATTAGTCTCTGTTATGAAATTAAACTTAGTCATAAAATTTATGTTATTAAAATGTGTATATATGTTCTATATGGATGAACTGAGTTGTGTTTTTATACAGTTTGTTTTCATACAGCCAGCATGATTTAATTGAATCCTCTAATAAAAACAGAACTGGGCCCATGCTCTAAACCAAGCTGATGATCGAACGGGGATCATCTAGCTAAGAGCCAGTGAGACTACTCACTATGCTCTCCAACCTGTCAACATATCTTTTATATCTGAAAGACCTCTTATTCCATATCACAGATGTAAAAATGTACATAAGAAGGTAGGTATCACCCCTAGCTCTAGCTAGCAGCTTAACTACCTCTAATGCTCTGTGTATCTACTTCTCTGCTTCTGTATGTCCGTAATTTCATAGCAGAGACTAATGTAAAGATTTATTATTTGTATTGATGATAGACAATTTGGTGATGTAATTCTGATCCAAGTTGTTCTGTCGTCATAGCATCTGTTCAGTCTCCTCTAATTACACTACATGGCCAGAAGTATAGGGATGCCTGACCACCACATCCATATGAAATGCTGGACATCGTCTGATGGAATGGCATCCAATCCATGGTGCCTTGAGCCCAGTGTTCCTAATGTAGTGTTTGGAGTTCCTGAAACCCTGACCAGAATAACAAAGTAAATGTATTTTTGTTTTATATATGTTCCTTTAAAAAGCAAGATGTTCGTATGACCTCCAAGTTTTAGAATTTTGGCCACAAGATCACGATCACAATTGTTGATATACTGTGAAAGGAGCATTTAGAGAGTACATTACCAGGGGTCTGGGTTTGATGGCACCTTCACTTTGGTAAATCACATGTTTAATAATGAGCTTAAATAGTTTCACCAACAATTTTGTGATACCACTTATGCATGCAATGATGGAACTATGGTACATAACAAGATGAGAGAAAAAGGCATCTCATGTTTAATAGGTTTATGTGAGTGAAGTGAAACAAGGAGAAACTCACCCATTTGTGATTAAAACCATGTGATTGTGATTAACCATGGGATTATGGCATACCTTGGACAAAGTATGGTATGAATCATCCCTCTGCTTTTAACCAATCCAAGCAGTGAACACACACAAGTGAGAAGTGAGCACACACATACCCAGAGCACTGGGCAGCCCCATGCTTCAGTGCATCTGTTTATATTTCAGTTTATCTTTTGCAAATCCATTTGTATGAAGATGGAGAAAATATGTATGAAGTATTCTCAATAAACTTATTTATTTCCATATTTTAGTTATTTTATACTAACAAATAAGCATAAACTTACAAAAATATAAACATGTCCATGAATGAATGTTTAATAATCATCGCAATCTGATGCACAGAATGCAAAAAAGATAGATATATAATAATCTAATAATAATAATTATAAATATAATAATAAAATAGGACATCAGTCCAGATGCAGGATTTTACCTTTTTAATCAAATCACCACAAGTGAGGCTTTGGTTTATTAGGAGAATAAATTAAAAAAAAATCTTACAATAATCAAAATAAAAAGTATCAAAAGGAAGGCACTCCTCTAAAGGGTATATGATTTAAGTCAAACAAATCAAAAGCTATGCCCTTAGTAAAAGTCACAAAACTAAGCTGAAAAGGCAGTATGAATAAACAATGCTGAGAAACACCAACTAACCCCTTGTTCTGTGCTGTCTAAGTGGCTGTCAATGCCATCTTTTATAATTGATTAAGCAAAGAAAAATCTCATAATAGTTAAAAAAGAAAAGGTAATCATAAAAAGTACAAAAAACCCACAACAATTCCTTGTGTAACACCTCAGCACTACATGAGCCCCCTGTTATTTTTGCTAGTGAGGATTTTCCCAATGATTTAGCAAATTTCACAACCAGCTGTACAAGTCGCACCAACATGAGTTTTTGTTGAAACTGTTGAAGTGATGCAGCCATTCTTATAACATTCATATGCATTTTAACATGACATTGCTTCTCTTCTTGCAGGTAAGTCTGCTCTCGTGAGACAGCTCCGTTGGTAGTGAAATCTCCATCTTTGGTTCACGCAGGTGTATAAAATACAATGACTCTGTGTTTTGGTTCTGTTTGATAATGTTAAAGGGAGATATCAGAGTCATGTGTCTCACTTCAGAGGTTCAGATTGGTCTATTACAGTAGGGATTCCCACTGGTTACACATTGTTATATTGCATGCTTGCAAACGTAGACAGTAAGTGTCTTGGCAAATTGTAGATTAAAAAGAAAAATGCTCAAAAATCCAATGAGTAAAAGTATTTAATTATGAAAAATGAAGCAACAATCACATGAGACACTTGACCAGAAGTGGTGCTTCTTAACAATTTTTCAGAGTTTATATAGTCATCAGTTTCTTAGGATTGGTTATTAATAAGTTGCCCCATTTTCATAATTGGTTACAAAAATTCTGTTATTCTGATTTGCCACCATTATTCCTTAATTATCACATGGATGCTTAACAGACATGACTTCTGATTCGCTATCATTATTTCCTGGGTCCATGAGAATGATCTCGCCCCACCACATTCAACAGTCTATTGAATTCAAACTGTTCCTAGTGACTAGTGATGTAGCAGGGAGTTACTAGGAAACCATATTAATAGGGTTCAAACATCCCTCAGCAACTGCTGACATAGTAGGGAGGTGATACTGATAGAATTAATTTGACGTGTCAAATTAATACTCACACATACACACACACACACACATATATATATATATATATATATATACATATACATATACATACACATACATACATACATACATACATACATATATGTGTGTATATGTGTGTATATACATATATATACACACACACACACTCTATATATGGACAAACAGGACATTTCTTAATTATTGAGTTCAGGTGTTTCAATTAGACCCACTGCGACAGGTGTCAAACATTTGTGAAACAAAATAAGTTTTCTGAAGTACTCAGTAACTTCAAGCATGGTACTGTGATAGAATGCCACCTTTGCAATAAGACATTTCATGAAATTTCATCCCTGCTGAATATTCCACAGTCAACTGTAAGTGGTATTATTGGCAAGTGGAAGTGTTCAGTAACAGCAACTCAGCCATGAAGCTAAAGACCATGTAAAGTCGTAGAGCTTGTCAACGACTACTAAGGTCCATGGTGCGTAAAGGTCACCAATATTCTGTGATTCCATAGCTGAAGAGTTCCAAACTTCGACTAGAATTAATGCAAGCTCAAAAACTGTGCGGCGAGAGCTTAATGGAATGGGTTTCCACGGCCGAGCTGCTGCATGCAAGCCACACATCACCAAGTCCAATGCAAAGTGTCGGATGGAGCGGTGTAAAACACATCGCTACTGGACTGTGGAGCAGTGGAAATATGTTCTATGTAGTGACGAATGACGCTTCTCTGTTTGGCAGTCAGATGGGTGAGTCTGGGTTTGGCGGATGGCGGGAGAATGTTGCCTGCCTGACTGCATTGTGCCAGCTGTGAAGTTTGGTAGAGAAGGGATAAAGGTGTGGGGCTGTTTTTCAGGGTTTGGTCTCAGCCCATTACTTCCAGTGAAGGGCAACCTTAATGCTTCAGCATATCAAGCCATTTTGGACAATTCTATGCTTCCAATTTTTGGGGAACACAGTTTGGGGAAGTCTCTTTTCTATTCCAGCATGACTGTGCCCCAGTGCACAAAGCAAGGTCAATAAAGACATGGTTGGGTGAGTTTGGTGTGGAAGAACTTGACTGGCCCACACAGAGATTGCGAGCAAGGCCCTCTCGTCCAACATCAGTGCCTGACCTCATAAACGCTCATAAACCTCATAAAGAAGAGTGAAAGCTGTTATAGCTGCAAAGGGGGGACAGACTCCATATTAAAGCCTATGTATGTGAATGCAATGTCATTAAAGTCCCTGTTGGTGTAATGGTGAGTTGTCCCAATACCTTTGACCAGATAGCGTGTATATATATATATTATACACACTGTATAATATATATGCTGGTGGCTGTGGAATGCACTTGGGTGATAAACTCTTGCCACACTGAAAGCAGTAATGTGGCTTGTGTGAATGCGCTGGTGTCATTGGAGAGAACTTTGATGAGTAAAACACTTCCCACACTGTGAGCAGTAATATGGCTTTTCTCCTGTGTGAATGTGTGTATGCTGTTTTAGATGACTCTGCCGAGTAAAACTCTGCCCACACTGTCCACAGTAATATGGCTTTTCTCCTCTGTGAATGAAAAAACTCTTCCTACACTGGGAGAAGAAATATGGTTTCTCTCCTGTGTGAATGAGCTTGTGCTGTTGGAGATCACTCTGACTAGTAAAACTCTTCCCACACTGTCCACAGTGATACGGCTTCATACCTGTGTGGATACAATGCTGAATTTTGAGATTATCACTTTTAAAATATAATAATATAATAAAATACATAATAAAATTATTTTAAAAAATGCTTAATTTTACAACTTGTCTCCCATGTTGTTAGGGAATTATTATTGGAAACATCTGTGACATCTGTGACAATTCCAACTGAAAGTTTTAGCACCAGTGATGCTGTTAGTCTTCTCTTGAATCAAACTTGGCAAGTGTTAAGTTACGATTCAGGTTCAATCTCTATCAGACTCAGCAACCGTCTCTCTCTCCTTCTTCCGCTTGACGAGGCCTCGGAGACGTGAGCAAAACAGCAGACACAAGGTCATGTGTTAAACTCAGTCTAATTTAATGAAGAAAGTCTTGGAGTACTTATACACAGAAGCACACCTTATCTGGACAAAACATATGACATAATAAAAGGGTTCCTGCGTAAGCAGTATGACACAGATAAAGAAAAGGACAACAATCATGTTCTCTACGATAGCTAATCTAAACACATTTTGTCCTGTCATAAAGGCCTTGATTCTCAAACAAAAACAGGACACGAAAAGAAAATGTAGAAAAGGACAGTGATCAAATTTAAACAACACGGACAAGATTTTCATTCTAACAATAAGTTATGCACTTACCAGAAAAGCGATAATCTGACTGCTTTTTTCCACTCAACTCGTAAAATTGCATTTTTAGATCTCCTCACTTGTGTGCATAGTTATTTCACACGACATGGAAATTATGCCAGTTTCGTGAATATGGGTGGGTGATCCCTTACCTTCCATCATATAGCCAAGATGGTGACCACTGAAGGTGAGACACATGCAGCAATGCACACTCACATTTTGACTGTCTGGAGTACACCATCCTGGTACACATGGTGCTCTCCAATTTGTATACAGCTAAGTGTGAATGTACTCATACACTGGAAATAGTATGGGTAAGTGCAGAAGTACACAATTTGAGAGACACAGATTATGTTTGTAGAAGATGAAAGCAGTTCAACCTGTACATGCTGAAGAAGGCACACTCACGCTTTCTTAAAAAATTAATTCTTATGTAATCCCAAATATAAAGTGCTCCACAGAAATTGCTAAGTACTTTGAAACAAAAATAATCTTCTTGCAAGAGCAGTCGATACCGACTAGCGCCTACGTACAGTGTACTTGTCTGTCGGTCATGCTAAAACTTCTTAAGTATGCCTTTTTACTGTTTGCTATCATTATCAAACCTTAGCGTTAGCAAAGCAGGTGTAGTGCTCTCTGTGCTTGATAGTTTAGGCTAGTTCACATACAGCTAAAGTAGTAGGCATTTTAATCGAACAATTTAACAAAATTAAAAATAAAGTGTGGAGAATTGCACTATGTCATTGAGTACTTCAAATTATTCAGCTGTGGCAGTCATTTTCTTACCGGGTTTATAACTTCTCTTGAAGTTAATGAAAAAAAAAATCACAAGCTTTATCTTATTACAAGTGTAGCCCTGTGCTATATATTTTTATTTTATTTTAGATTGTAAAATATTAAGAAATAGAAATTCTGAAAGTGCTATGCCGACATTTATTTATTTTCTGAAGGCTTGTATTTTATTTGAATGTTTAAATGTTTTTTCTGTATTTTTATTGGTTAAAACTGTAT
>JAQMYM010004344.1:5000-14040 GCA_030014255.1 Parauchenoglanis ngamensis | reverse complement strand
AATCTGCATGTCTTTGGACTGTGGGAGGAAACCGGAGCACCCGGAGGAAACCCACTCATGCACGGGGAGAACATGCACACTCCGCACAGAAAGGCACCCTGGGTGACCCGGGGATCGAACCCCTTGCTGTGGACCACCGTGCCGCCTCACAGCATAACATACACAACATTAACAGTGAAATTATTCCGGATTTTCTTTTTCGTATCATTATGTACCAAAACCTCGTTTAGTGTCTTCTTCATGATAATCAGCTTTTAATTGTTATTTTGATATCGCAATAAAGTTAACCCCCCCCCCACACACACACACACTGTAATAATGTTTTTGCCTTTAATATTAACAATTTCATAATAAACTCTGATCTCAGTACCGTGTTAAACATGACTCAGTAGTGTAATTAAATGTAAAACTGTAACAGTATAAATGGATTTACCTGCCTGTTCTTCTTCTTTTCCATGTTAATAAAGATACAGTAGTGTTTGACTATAACAGTAATTTAATATAAATAACAATGCTATAAGTGTGATATTTACCTGTCTGTCCTTTCCCCAGGGTCTTCTCCAGGCGGTACGGCCCCACATACTGAGCAGGGTGACTGCTGGACACCTCTTTACCGGACATGATGCTCAGTAATTAACAGCTTTATTGAGTGACCAGAACTATTAAGGAATCACTGTTACTTCCGGTTCAGTGCGCGGGGCTGCGTCCTGCGTGATGACGTCACGCGCCTGGCCGACATTACAAACGGGCTGCAGGTGATGGTGAGGCCTGTTCCTGTTCTTCTGCTCCTGATCTCTAGCTGCCTTGCTGTGGACAGGTCTGAAAAGTTCCCGGGGCTCTGTGGTTCCGGATCCGAGCGGAAGATGAGATGAGAGTTCAGCCGCAGTTTAGAGCTGAAAAATGATCCAGGAGACAGCTTGTCTGACCGGAAGTCTGTAATGATGAACGTGAGATCATAAAAAGCTGGAGAGAGTTTTAAAGGAGGACACGGATGACTCAGAGGCCGGAAGTGACCCAGTTATCGACAGACTGATATGAGATGATTTTTAAAATATATATATATATATATAAATAAATATGTAAAAACAAATAAAAGCCTGTCATCTAATAGATAATACCATATCCATCTCTGACTCCTGGAAATGTTCCCCTTTTCTCAGTTAATCTGCACCAGCCCAGTGATGAGTAACTGAGGTAGGATGCGCGCGCGCGCGCGTGTGAGAGTGAGAGCGAAAGAGACCCACAGAGTGAGTGTGAGTGTGCGTGTGTGTGTGTGTCCCGCTAGCTGAACCGCGGTGTTGCCCAGGCCGCGCATCCGGGTGTGGAGCCGAGCAGGCCGTGGAGAGAGCGCGCGCCGCCTCGGGGAGTTTCTCCAGCAGGATCAGAGTCGTTGTATTTTTGTCCTGTTATGGTTAAAAAGCGTTTCTCTGAGGAAAGCCGGCATTTCAGGATGATGATGATGATGATGATGATGGTGATGATGAGCAGGTGGATTATTCTCCTCCTCGTCTCCCTCACAGCAGCTCCTCCCCGCGCTCTCCTCCTGTCTCCCGGCTACAGGACATCCTCTTCCTCAGGATAAAAATGGCGATCCCGGTTTGTGTCAGCTTCCCTTCTCTTCTTTCCTCTTCTCTTCCAGCTCACTGCTGTTTCCTTTCAGCCGCTCACTGATCCAAACTCCGGCTCTAGCGCTCCTGCAGTCCGGGGGATCATTCCTCTGAGTGTGCGGTTTTTTTTATTTTGTTTTATCTTCTCCTCCTTCTCCTTCCTTCTTCTCTCTCCATCAGCATCAGCATCCGGGTTCCTCTCTGCTCCTCATCCCTGCGCCCGCGCGCCCGCGCGTCCCCGCCCTGCGCGAGTCCTCGTGAACGCGCATCCTCTCCATCCCTCTCATCAGTTACACCGTGCAGCTAGCCATGACCGCACTCTTTATAATAAAACAAACTAATAATAACTACAATTCTCCCATTTGCACACTTTCGCTAATATTCTTAGCCTCACAGTGGAGCTCTGGTTTGAAATCACTACAATCCAGTTACATAAAAATCAACAGAGTAGCCCATATAATTTATGTATATTTTGTAATAAGAAAAGAAAAAAAAAATCACCCACGTTTTTTTTTCGTGTGAAAATTATGCAAATTAGTGAATGATCCAATCACAGCTTTCCTCTTATCACGTGATCCAATGACAGCCCTCCTACACAGAACTCCGCTTTAACCTAACATCAGTTATAAACAAATTAGGGCGTTAAAAGGAAATTAGTCCTCCTGAATAAACGCGCTTGATGAGACTGCGTTTAAAAAAAATTGTAATAATAATAATAGTAATAATAATACGCCCCTGAGTCATCATGTGCTAATGCTAACGCTGTAAATCACTCCAGCTGTTATTATATCACTGCAGCGTTTCATCTGCAATATGCTGTTCTTCTCATGACCACGAGGCGGCAGCACTAGTAAAAAGACTAGTTTCAAAGTTAAACACACACACACAGACACACACACACACAGACACACACACACACACACACACACACACACACACAGAGAGAGAGAGATTCACTCTTCTATAACATTTAAATTTAATATAATTTTCCTTAAAAGTACATATAACATACACCTGTGGAAACCATTGTGGTTATTTTATGTTCTTTTTATGTTCATTTTATTTTCTTTATGATTAAGATGTACAATCTGATCTGTAAAGTATTCTGTTTAATGTGATTTCAGTATAAGTTTTAAATTTGATCAAATGAACCATGTACAATGATTAATATAGTAATGGAATTTGTGTATTTTTGCATTTATACATGTATTTGTTTCCCTATATTGCATATGTTCATTTATTATTAATGACAGAGATTTTATATATTTATATATGTTATAATTCTAAGGACTCTGTTTCACTGCCTTTTGTGTTCTTTGAGTTTGTCTTGGTTTGGTGGGTACAAATTCTGCGTGTGTGTGTGTGTGAGAAAGAAAGAGAGACCATCACACTCTCCTTTTCTGTGATGCTGTGAATGAAATCCAATTTCTCTCTTGTTATCTTATCCTGGATTTTGGGGGTCCCCTGGTTTTTAAGTCATCTTGCGGTTATGTACAACCCCATTAAAAACTGTGACACTGCTCTGCAGGTTTCAGTCCCAGAATTGTTCTTATCCACCTTGCGTCTAATTTAAGCTCTTCATCTCCTAAAAGAAACCCTGAGAGGTTCTACACACTAATAATATTAGTGTTATTATTAGTGTTTTTTGTTGCAACTGATTTAGAACTGTTAGGGTTTGGACATGTAAAAGAGCAACAAGACAATGCAGTTTTCCAGGTCATCTCTCATTTTTCTCATCCTCTCAGAACTTTTTATATCCATGTCTCTAACACTAATCTATAAAAAAAATAAAAAGATTTTTGACAAAATCTGACAAGATTTTTGTAAACAGCAGCTATAAATTCCATCCACAGTGTGCAGTGGCGTGTCCTCAAAGCTCTGATCCTGAGCACAGGTTTCTGTCTGTGTGGCATTTCACATGTTCTCCCTCAGGTACCTATGTGTGTTTTATAACACTTCTCCAGTTTCCAGACTATATATAATTGTAAGCGAGCACAACAGACGACAACCAAAAACAGAGCCAGGAGGCGGGGATCTTGTGAGTGTCAAATTGTGGCAGTCTTTATTTTCTTTGAAGAAGTGCAGAGAAGAAAATAATAAGTGAAAAAAATCTCCTTGTGCTCGTGTGCGCATGGCCTCAGACCTCGCTTTTGGGTTTCCAACTCCAGTGGCTCGGGGGGAATCCTTCACAAGAAGGGTATTGGCCAAAAGTGCATCAACGACCAGGAGCCTCACGGAGAGTCTATAACAAATGGGTGAAAGGGAGACAAACGTTACACGCAGCCTCGTACCTTGCCTGCTGTCAGCTGCTGCCGCTTCCTATTATGCGCTGCTGCTGTATGCTGGAGTGTGGCTGGAAATTCCTCTCCAGCCGTGCCGGGTTAGCCAACCCCACACCTCTCATTACCTGGGCTGACGTGTTGCTAGGATTCCCTGGCTTCCTTGGGGAAATCCCAGCGGGGAGGAGCGCTTGCTCATAGAGGACGGAGAGATGGGATAGACACAGACGTCACAGAATATATATGTATATATATATATATATATATATATATATATATATATATATATAACTGAATATTAAATGTGTTACTAATTAATGCACCAACGGGGGTATTTCTGTGACTAGAAACTTGCGAGTTCAAATCCAACAACTGTTAGACACTGAACTCAATCCTTAAAGCAGACCTTTCACACACTTTACCCACATTTTATAATATCACTTAAGATGCTTTTGTATGAAAGTAAGTATGCAAGATTTTTTTTTGAAAGAACACTTTGGTTCTTTTTCTTGTGACGTTTTAGAATAGTATAAAAACCCCTCAAGATAAAACAGGCTGAGTTTAGGAACATGCCTTTAAAATTAAATTTGTAAATAGTCTTGCTCTGATTCATTAACATGATGTTAGCCATGCCCACTCAGTACATGCGTGATCATCTGCAGCGTAACTCTGGGAGGTAAACAATGGCTTCTGCATGATTTAAGTTTTTTTGATAAATGAACTCGAATTTGAAATGGAAAACGAAGTAGTGGACACTGAACCACGAGTCCCTATGCTCCTATGACAAGCCTGTGCTGCTCACTGCAGGTCTAACATTTAACATAAGCTGCGCTAGATATTACTGTGATAGTGAACATAGTCCTGATTTTACTTTAAAATGTAATTTCTGAAACTATATACATATAATAATTACATATCTTGTGCGACTTGTCTCATCACTGGGTAAGCCACCTAGCCAAGCTAAAGCAAACTAACAGCTTAGTGCCTGAAGTGAGGAGCTGCTAATCAGTCCAATATTATGATCAGTTCAGATAATGTAACCTAGAAAACCATGTTTGTCAAACTACATGTTTGATCTAAATGTAGCGTCATGGACAGAATGTTAACGCTAGCTGACAGGCTAATCGGTTAGCCGAGGGCCTTGGTCATGCAAGCGAACTAAAGTAAGGAGAAATTTTTATCATTTTATTTATGGTTTTCGGACTGGGGGTTGACTGGCACGGCTCCATCTTTTAATACAAGATTTGTAAATATATGTTTTGCAAATGCTGCTTCTTCTGCTCTTATTGGATTGAGATGTATGTTTGCTGTGGCGTCTGGAATGAGTTTGTAGATGAATAACTGAGTCAGGGATATCCTCAATTACCCATGTTTCTGTAAAAATTGAGGTACAGACCCCCGAAGTTTTAGCTTTGACTCCAGGCCTCTTGCTGGAGCAGAGCTGCACCAGGCGGCGAGGCACTAACGAGCATATAGGCCGCATCTCTGTGTCTCTGGTCGAGCAGCTCAGCATACGTCGGGGAATATTCAGGGACCTCCCCAAAAATAAAACTCATCCACTCTTTTTTCTGTATCTGATCTTCCTTTGGTAGACTTGGTGACTCTGGTTTTCTTCTTTGCATCCTGGAACAGCACACTTACACTTTCTCTCCAACATCTCCACTTGTTGTTTTGCTCAATCACTATGCATAGATGACTCTGACCCTCTTCTTGATTCAGATTGCTATGGGTGGTCTTAAATGAATGGATGTGACTGCGTGCACTGTGCTACATACCAACGACAGGCTTTTCTAACTGGCCTGTTCACTCTGCCTGTTTTCTTTCTGTAACAGTCACATCCATTTCAAAAACAAGAAAAAATTAAATGTCCACAGCAGGTTTCCTTTAAAAGCTCAGTTCTGCGGTCTGATTTGGAAGTTGTTTTGGAAACAAATGAATAAATGAATCTGATTTGAATGATTGAAACTGATCCAACAGCACAGCTGAGAGGTAGAACTTTGGGATATGTGAGTTTGAACCTCATGGTTCTTGATTTTATACCTTCTTTGAAACAAGTTTTTCACATCCAAAAACAGTATAGGACGCTAGTATGAAATTGACAAACAAATGCTTTACTGATGTTTTAAACTTTATTTCATCATTATGGAAGAATCTGAAACAAACAATTTACATACAAAACCCACAGACTCCCAAATCATCTCCACATCAGATCAGATCAGATCGTCTGGCCACGAGGGAGACGGAGGGCAGGTAGATACCATCTAAAGAGCTTACAGGAGGGAAAGGAGGGTAAGAGAAAAGGCTTTCTGCTGTCAAATCCCACCCGAGACATGAAGTCCAGTGCTGCTGGGAATGCTAGGAATGCTGGGAAAGGTGAGGACCTGTGGAGCTGCAGGGACACAGAGATCATCAGTGCTGTTTTAGACAGGAGGTGTAGAAAACTGCAGCAGACTACAATGTGCAGGTGGGAGACGCGTGCACACACACACACACACACACGGCTTAATTCACACAAAAATGGGAACAACGTACAGATAGTCATACACCATTATCAAAATCTCACAAACCAGTTTAAAATTGTTTAACCTGTACTTTGTGTGTGTGTGTGTGTGTGTGCGTTACCTGTCATGTTTGTCAGAGCTCCTCATGATGCTGAAGCATTGCTCTTTACACAGGCAGCGAAGGCCTCCATCAGCTCCTTACACGCAGATTCTCCGTTCTCCTTTATACTGCAACGCAAACACACACACAAACACACACACATTTTATAGATAGGTGTATGAGTAGTGTTATTAAGAAGAAATACTTCATTAGTGTTCTGCTGTGTGACTTCACTGGTCTTAATGCAGAGTTCATCATAAAATCATAAAACATTACAGACAAAATACTAAAACAAAAATGTGACAGAGGGAGGGTGTGTGTGTGTGTGAGAGAGAGAGAGAGATTATTTCAGGCAGACTCACTGTCACACTGCATCAGACTGATGGAGCGAGAGACAGAGAGAGAGAGAGAGAGAGAGACAGAGAGAGAGAGAATTTAATTTTTACAACCTCTTTATTGGGTTAATATCATTCAGTCTTGTACTGTATCTCCTTGAAAAAAAATTCACTTAAGTAATAATTACAAGGGAAATTAAACCAAAAACAAGTTGCTGGGTTTTTTTTTTAAACAAACCCATCTCAAACAGAAAAGGAAAAACAGAAAAACATGTCACTTCCTTAACAGATAAAATACATATAAAATAAAATAAAATAAAATAAAAATATCATAAAAACAAGTCAGTAGAGAAACAGTACACAAATTAGAAATTCAGAATTACTTAATCATTAAGTTCATGAATTTTGCATAACAAACCATTTATTCCCCAAACACTCATAAAACACCTGCAGATTCCCCACCAAAGCATAATATGCATAGCCTCTCTGAGCCGTGCTTCTGCTAGACCCTTAAACATGGCTACTATGTCTACAGAAGCAGCATCTGCTTCTCTCTAGACTTCCATATGGCTAACTTTGCTACACCAGACAGAAAGTTCAACAAGACCAGGATACTTCTCTTCTTCACTGTGTACTTTAGCCCAAGGATAAATAGCTGAATAGAAAAGGCTTCACCTAAACATGAGAACCACCTGTCTAAGATTAGGAACAAGTTCTGTAAACGACTGCATTAAGCAAAAAGGTGAAAGAGAGACTCAGTTTCAAAACAGAAAGGACAGCCTACACTAACAGAACGGATCGAGGTGCACCCAATGTCTGTTTGTGGCTATTGCCCCATGTAATATCCTCCACTGGAGGTCAGCTGTCCATTTGTCAATTGGATGCTTATACAGGGACCGCCAGCAGCCTTTAGGAGAAGAACTGGTGCCAAAAAACCCTAGTCATCTTGTAGCAGGGTATCCTTTCAAAAGGTGAGCATGACACACCTTTACACAGGTTATGTAGAGAGCTTTTTTCTTCAAGCCTTCAAAGGGACCAAGTTCTGGTGTGGCAAAGGACAGAATATGCCGCTCATCCTCGTTCCACTCCCCCACAGCAGCTGTAACATTCAGAGCAGGAAAGTCATAGCAAAGTCCTTCCCTCTATTGTGCATGATTAGACAGAGCCTTTAAAGAACCTTGGTACTCAGGTGGCAGTGAGCCCCATGTCTCCACAGCAAGCTGATTTAGGAGGCAACTTGATTTAATGCCAGTCCTTTCGCCCAGGGTCAACATGCCAGTCTTTGCAATGTGGCCCAGCTTTGTGTAGCTGGCGTTCAGAAAGCGGGAACGCAGGTTAGCAGACAACAGGAGCTTTGAGGGTAAAAGAGTGTTCATGAATAAACTCCTCCATTAATCGTATACCAGCCGGTGTTCCAGGTGCCCTCGAAGTGGAAAGGACTGTCCAGGCCTCTAACACTAAGCGGTAAAAAGGAGAGAGACCCGCTAGATCAACCTCTTGTGATTTCATTAAAAACAGCTGCTTGTCGAGTCCCATTCCACCCGCTCTCCTTAATAGTCGAGTCGCCATATGTTCCCAGGTGATGGACCCAATGCATAATAGTCTCTGAGCCACCTGTAGTCGAAAAGCCATTATCCTAGATCTGATGTCCCTGCCATTGTTAATAAAGAACATAATCATCATCAGCATAAGCAGAAAGCACAACTCCAGGCTCCTGCAACATCCTTGAAAACTGGAAACCTACTAGTCTCCCGCGAATGTAGGCCAGTAATGGTTTGATGGCTATGCTGTATAACTGGTCTGATAAAGGATGCCCCAGTCTAATTCCCCTTGTGACTTCAATTATCTGACTCAGACCCCTAATCTTAATCATGCATGAGCAACCACTATACAGAAATTGCACCCGACTTGCACCCGACTAAAAGTTATCCCCAAATCCAAAAGCTTTCATTGTATTAAAAAGATATTTATGGTCAACATGATCAAATGCTTTCTCTTGGTCAAGTGCAATTAAACCTACTGCCAAATCAGAACTATTTCAAAGATCTAGGATGTCACGAAAAAGAAAAAGATTGTCCATTATTGTTCTGTCAGAAATACAGTAGGTTTGGTCTTTATGTACCACATAGTGTAGATGATGTTAAAGTCTGTTTGCTAGACATTTTGAAATGATCTTGTAGGCAGTGTTCAAGAGAGCAACTGGTCTCCAGTTTTTTTT